>JAJOZX010009941.1:0-145142 GCA_023014485.1 Bathynomus jamesi | reverse complement strand
GCTGCAAAAATCTGGGCTCTCCCTCAACACAGCTGTCACACTGCTAGAGTCTCTTTTACAATTTGCTAAAGACCTGAGATCCCAGTTCGATGACTTTGAAGCAAAAGCTATGGCTAAGTGTGATCCCTGTGATGTGACGAGTAATGATGCATACTACGCCGACACGCAGCGTATTAGGAAGCGCAAGCGTCACCACGATGAACTAGACTCCGCGGAGGATGTTATGCTGACAGGGAGAGACAAGTTTAGAGTGACTGCATTCTTGCCCATCATTGACAAGCTCTGTGCTGCCCTACAACAACGCATTGCTGCTTACAGCGACCTTCGAGAGAAATTTGGGTTTTTATCAGAAATCTCAAACAAAACGAACACTGAGCTTAAAGCATCTGCTGAAAAGCTTGTGTCTTCATATCCTAAGGACTTGGAGGCTGGATTGGAGTCGGAGCTTTTGCAGTTTGCACACCTTATGAAATCCATTCCAAGAGATTCATCTGAAAGTGCTCCTTCATCAGGTGGTGCAAAGGCTGCAAAAAGTCCTGAACTAGAAATGTATGAGATAATTCACAGACATGACATGGTAGAAACATTTGCTAATGTTGAAATTGTATTACGACTCTATCTCTGCATGTTTGTCACAAACTGCACTGGGGAGCGATCATTCTCCAAGATGAAACTAGTCAAGAATTATCTAAGAAACACCATGGGGCAGGACCGTTTGTCTTCACTCACCCTGTTGAGCATTGAGCATGAGAAATTAAGGGTGCTTGATTTTACTGATGTCATCAAACAGTTTGCAAGTAAGAAGGCTAGAAAAAAATCTTTTTTGACTGAGAAATAGTTAAGTGTACCGTACAAATTGCCTGCAATAAACAAAACCCACTCATTGCATCATTTGCATGTCAGTCAAGTGGTATTCTCTTTAGTAAATGGTGTATTATTATAGTTATTTTTTGTTAATGGTGTATTATTATAGTTATTTTTTATTGTTAAGCTTCAAAAAAACAAATGTGTAATGTTCAACTATGAAATGGTCATTTGGCTAATTAATTATCAATAAATTGAATATTGTTTAAAAAGTAAATTTATTTTAACGCTTCGCTCGCCCATTGATTTGAGGGCCCCGTAAGGTCACCACTGGGGGATGGGGGTGTAAATCTTCATTTCAGTTAATTAAGCTAGCTTTGCGTAGTTTGGGGCCCCGCACTCCAACCGGCCTAGGGCCCCGCGCACCTTAAATCCGCCACTGCATATCGTTGAGATACCTTCTCCCAGCCGAGCAAATTCTTTCGCGTAGTTCATCTATGTCTCTTTCACCACTAATTCGTCGAATATCAGTTAAATCAAGGTCCGAAGTTTTCGAGATGCCTGGACACTGCATTTGAGAGGTTGGAGGTCGCAGACAGAAGAAAAGATAGAATGAGGAAGGGTGTTCCAGAGTTGATCTGTTGAGTAGATGAAAGACGAAGAATAGTGATTAACCCTTGCCTTGCGTAAGAGAGTTGGAGAGAGAAAACTATGTGAATGTGTCAAAAGTATGGTACTGCATGCTCTCCTTAAAGGAGGAGGCATTCCGTTACAAGGAGTTACAAGGACAAAAGGAAGCTACAAAGACCTTTCGGTCCACTCTGTGAGGCTCCTATTATTAAACTAATTCACTTTTTAACTATTTTAGCAGTAGTAGAAAAGTATAAGGCTCTTTCCCCGCCAGAGGCGGGTACGGAAAAAGGTTGAAGAAAATACCTTGACCCTGGAAAAGTAGCCAAGAAAATTTTACAGGAAAGATGAGAATATATTAAGCTAGTTCTACGATTACGGTATGCACACACAGAAAATCATACACTCGATATCACCGTTGTATAAATTAAGTAACATATTTGTATTGATTTTATATCAACTACTTGGTATATCGTCACAAAAACCTCGATTTTATACAAAATATTTGCAGTTCTATGTTCTATTTATTGAAGTATTCATCCAACAAAAACAACATGGCCCACTCCAGGCTATCCCCAAAAGGATTAACAGAAGTAAAGGTTAGAGAGTTCAGAAGAGCCGTATCTGTTATAATAGCGATAGTAAAAGAGAGAGAGAGAGAGAGAGAGAGAGAGAGAGAGAGAGAGAGGCACTATTGCGGCGAAGAGAAAGAGAGTGAAAACGGTTGGTAAGAGGCGAGGAGACGAAAATCTTTTGACTCCACCCAATGAAGTAGAGCTGTGTCGGTTGAGCCTAGACCACCTTGGTTGATACACCCAATACATGAGAAGCGTACTCCATACAGGGAAGAAAAAGACCCTTGTACAAAAATCACGAGAAAAGGAAACGCCAAAAATGTTGAGAGAAGAGGAAAGATTGAGTTATAGGTTAATATTTGGCTGGACAGGGCTAACGAGAAATGAGAGGTTGTGTTTCACTAGCACTATTTTTCATGCTCTTTACGATGGTACTAATCATTTTGGTTAATGTTTACTATAACACCACCTGCACCCTAAGTAAAATGAAATATTTCCAGTAGTACATCATAATTTACTAAGAAAAATTTGTATTTACGAAGATATTTGCTTCTGAAATTTTAATTAACGATATCGATTTGACGTGACGTCATGTCAAATGCGCGTTTATAATAACGACATTCATTTGTTTTGATTTTCATCTAGTCTGGTGACTGACGCCATTTTCCTTTAAATAAATTTAGATATGGCATCTGAAGGCTACAATGTACTTTTTTCATAAAATATTTTTCCTGATTGGGCTATTTTTTCGCTACTCTGCGACTTAATTAGTTGGTTGGGTTTTGTTCTGGCTATTTTTTTTTTACAAATTGGACTCAGTTTAGTGGTGTTTGTGATAGAATTATGACGTGCCATTCGTGTGATTTTGACTTTGAGAACTTGATTCGTCATGTGCCCTAGATGAAGACAAAAGATTGGATGATTTATCAATTACGGCATTATTCTCTCATTTTAATGCCCATTCAAACTTAATATTTTTAGTCAGATATACCTGTAAAGCAGTTCAAATGCTTTACAATGATGGTATTTTTATGTTTGGGAACCGGGGGTACGGGGGCTCTAAAGATCACGCATCACAAATTGATTGGTCCAAATGTTTTGTGCTAACTTGCTTAGGTTAGGTTGGGTTTTTTGCAAAATACATTTTTTAGTAGTTTTTCGTGTGTTTTGTTCAGATTTGCTATTTATTTGTTGTGGAAATGACCCCTGCTTATGCCCAAAATTCCCTATATTTACTTAGTAAACTTCAGTGTCTCGTAACTTTTAATTGGGTCATTTCCACAACAAATGAATAGCAGATCTGAACAGAACACACCAAAACCTACTAAAAAATGTATTTTTGAAAAAAATTGGAGGTGGTGGTGGTGGTATAGTAAACATTTACCATAATTTTTTGTGGAAATGCAAGATTATAGAAAAAATTAAAAGTTACATTTTATAGTGAATATTTCCTGTTTTGGCTATAATGTACTTTTTTTCATAAAATATTTTTCCTGATTAGGCTATTTTTTCGCTACTCTGCGACTTAATTAGTTGGTTGGTTTCTGTTCTGTCTATTTTTTTTTCTGATTGGATTCAGTTTGGTCGTGTTTGTGATAGAATTATGATGTGCTGTTTGTGTGGTTTCTGACTTTGAGAATTTGATTCGTCATGTGCCCTAGATGAAGAGAAAGCATTGGATGTTTTTATCAATTACGGCTTTATTCTCTCATCCTTAACTTGTCCGAAATGTGACAGTGAGTGCCTAATACGAAAAGATCGGAAGATATTTAGGTGAAATAACCAATATTAACCGGTTAGGCCAACTGAATGCCCGGTTAGGCCAACTGAATGCCCAGTTAGGCCAACTGTTAAGGGGTGATATGATAGGTGTATAAAATGATAAAAGGGTTGGATAAGATAGAGTTTGAGTCTCTTTTCATTAAAGATCACAATAACCAGACTAGAGGTCATAGTATGAAATTATTTAAGCCAAGATGTAGAACAAATTTAAGAAAACATAGTTTTACAAACAGAATAATTAAGTTTTGGAACAGTTTGACAGAAGAAGTGGTGACTTCAGATACACTTGATTCTTTCAGAAGAAGGTTGGATGGTTTGATGTCTGCAAGGGACATCTGGTGATGGTGTTTAAGCCCATTTGTATTGCATGAATGGTACTAGTTTATTTCATATATATTATGTGCATTTGGGTGATAGATCCCACAGCTCAACACAGGTGTTGTGGGATATAGGGTCAGGGAGGCAGCATCTTGGGTTAGGGGATACTCTGTCCTTACACACTCCATTTAAAGAGATTCCTCTGCCGAGTGGTGCCCCCCATAGTACTGTGAGGTATTGAAAAACTCATTATCTTCACTTGCCCCACAAACACCTTTAAATGGGAGACCCAAAATGGGTGCACACACATTTCTACATTACTGTATAGTCTTTACAGCCACACCTACACTTTTCCTCCTAAGTATATATATTGGGTAATTATTCGTTTTAGTGCTTTTTCTCCTTTCTGAACCAAAACACATTTTTTTGGTGTTTTTTGGTGCGATTTGTTCAAATCTGAACTTTGTTTCTTTGGGAAATGAGCCGTTTTTGAGAAATTTTAAAATTGAAAATTTCTCAAAAACGGCTCATTTCCCAAAGAAACGAAGTTCAGATTTGGGCAAATCACACCAAAAAACACCAGAAAAATGTGTTTTGGTTCAGACCTAACCTAACCTAATGACCTGACCTAACCTAACCCAACCTAACCCACGTTTTTTCACAATTTCTTACCTTAAATAGCACCGTTGGGGTGTTTATACAAATCCGCAGTGACCAACATGAATTTGTGGAGACGTTGTTGAGAGGGATATTCACGGTTAAACAAGTACCATGCAAGATACTTTGAATAGGATTGGGTTTTGTTGCCAGACCGTAATATCCAGCTCTTCACGTCTTTCCAACAATGCTCAATATTTTGAATGTGAACGGTGTCTTCCACGAACCACTGTGAATGGTTGACTGTCCGGTGAATGTAGCCTAGATTTCCGAGTTGAGAATACACACGCCACTCATCAGAATAGATTGTAGTCCCAGGCCTAATATGTTGCTGGATCAGGCGAACAAGAGTTGTTGCGTCTCTCTGAGGAACCGCAAACAACAGTAGTTTTTTGGAACTGTGTTCCAAGGTACCAAAAACCCAGGCAATCACAACCTCCGCAAACCATAATGAAAACCAGACTGAAAAAGCATTCTTGAATGAGTCTGCATTATGAGAGATTCAAAATGTACGTCTCTGATTGGTCGGATAAGGTCACATGAAACAAAAACCAGATTTAATTGGCTGATTTGACCTATGTTTCCTAATTTTGCCACGAGATGTCTCCCCATAAAACTGGAGAGGGCGAGGTTCGTTAAAATTTTAACAGCGTTAAGAGCTAAATACTCGGTCAATGGCCTATAATGGCTGCTTTTTACGTCTAAATTTTTTTTTTTTCCAGAAAAAATAATAATTACATTTCCTTGATTTTTATCAGTTTCCCTGAGGTTTCAGGGTGTCCTGAATATGAATTTATATGTTAAATTGTCATAGAATGTCTCCTCCTATATCAAACGAACAAAGCATTAAAACGAATATTAACCTTCGGTTAATATTTGTTTTAATGCTTTGTTCGTTTTCGATAGAAGGAGACATTCTATGACAATTTAACATATAAATTCATATTCAGGACACCTTGAAACCTCAGGGAAACTGATAAAAATCAAGGAAATGTAATAATTATTTTTTATGGAAAAAAAAAAAATTTAAAAAATTTAGACGTAAAAAGCAGCCATTATAGGCCATTGACCGAGTATTTAGCTTTTAACGCTGTTAAAATTTTAACGAACGTCGCCCTCTCCAGTTTTATGGGGAGACATCTCGTGGCAAAATTAGGAAACATAGGTCAAAACAACCAATTAAAAATCGTTTTTGTTTCACGTGACCTTATCCGACCAATCAGAGACGTACATTTTGAATCTCTCATAATGCATACTCATTTAAGAATGCTTTTTCATTCTGGTTTTCATTTTGGTTTGCAGAGGTTGTGATTGCCTGGGTTTTTGGTACCTTGGAACGCAGTTCCAAAAAACTACTGTTGTTTGCGGTTCCTCAGAGAGACGCAACAACTCTTGTTCGCCTGATCCAGCAACATATTAGGCCTGGGACTACAATCTATTCCGACGAGTGGCGTGCGTATTCTCAACTTGGAAATCTAGGCTACATTCACCGGACAGTCAACCATTCACAGCGGTTCGTGGAAGACACCATTCACATTCAAAATATTGAGCGTTGTTGGAAAGACGTGAAAAGCTGGATATTACGGTCTGGCAACAAAACCCAATCAGTTTAGGTTAGGTTAGGTCTGTTTAGGTTAGGTTTGTTTAGGTTAGGTTAGGTCTGAACCAAAACACATTTTTCTGGTGTTTTTTGGTGTGATTTGCTCAAATCTGAACTTCGTTTCTTTAGGAAATGAGCCGTTTTTGAGAAATTTTCAATTTTAAAATTTCTCAAAAACGGCTCATTTCCCAAAGAAACGAAGTTCAGATTTGAACAAATCACACCACAAAACACCAGGAAAATATGTTTTGGTTCAGAAAGGAGGAAAAGCACTAAAACGAATAATTACCAAAATTTCTTATGTTCTTAACTGAATGCCCAGTTAGGTCAACTGAATGTAAATTTATAGTATTACACCCATCTCCCTTTGGGGGTGAAATTTGTTTTTCCTATGGTTTTTGAATGAATCTGACCTTCAAAACCGTCAGAAATGACTCATTTTTTAGATAACCCCCCTCCCCCCAGCCGGCAATCGAAAACGAGTCATTTCCGACAGTTTTGAAGGTCAGATTCATTCAAAACACATCAAAAACCATAGGAAAAACAAATTTCACCTTCAAAATTGACCTAACCTAACCTATCCTATCCTATTAAATGAGATTTAACGTGGATAAGTGCAAAATTATGCATATAGGTTCGCGTAACGGTAATTTTGCGTATAGTATGTCAGGGAAAGATTTAACAAGCATAGAGCAGGAAAAAGATTTAGGAGTTATAGTCACTGGTGATTTAAAAGTAGCGAAACAAAGTACAGCGGCGGTCAATAAGGCGAACAAAGTGTTAGGTTTTATAGCTCGAAATTTTGAGTACAAATCGCGCGATATTATAGTTCCTCTTTATAAATCATTAGTTAGACCCCATTTGGAGTACGCGGTCCAATTTTGGAATCCGCATATGCGCAAAGATATAGACAAAATCGAAAGAGTTCAAAGACGAGCAACTAAGATGATTCCGTCTCTTAGGTCAAAGTCGTACGAGGATAGGCTTAAAGAGTTAAAATTGACTACACTCGAGACTAGGAGGTTAAGGGGTGATCTAATCCAGGTTTTCAAAATTATGAATGGGTTTGATAACGTAGATAGAGATAGCTTTTTCGAAATATCTCAATATAATAGGACTAGAAATAACGGGTGTAAGTTGACAAGTAGAAGGTTCGAGACAGCAGTTGCGAAAAACTTTTTTACGCATAGAATAGTAAATAGCTGGAATAGTTTGCTGGTAGAAGTAATTAGTAGCATGTCTATAAACATGTTTAAGAATCGATTGGACGCGCATGTTGATAGAAAGGGTATAGTTTAAGGTAGTAAAATTAAGGGTTTGTGGGGATAGATCCCACAGCTCAACACAAGTGTTGTGGGATATAGGGAGGCAGCGTCTTGGGTTAGGGGATACTCTCTGTCCTTACACACCCCATTTAAAGAGATTCCTCTGCCGAGCGGTGCCCCCCATAGTACTGTGAGGTATTGAAAAACTCATGATCTTCACTTGCCCCACAAACACCTTTAAATGGGAGACCTATAATGGGTGCACACACATTTCTACATTACTGTACAGTCTTTACAGCCACACCTACACTTTTCCTCGTATGTGTATATATTATAATGTATATGGTTGTAAATTTGACTTGGTCCGCAATTGATATGAACCGTGACTTGATGGATACCGTAATGAAATTGACTGGATTCTTTGGATCTGATATATTTGCATGTCCGTTATATAATAGATATAGAGTGTAACATATTTGTGGATAGTAGTCTATTATGACTTGATCCTCTGGATCGAGAGATTCTATCTTAGTTTTAAATCGCTAATTATTTTTAAATTGATAATGTATATGGTTGTAAATTTTGACTTGGTCCGCAATTGATATGGACCGTGACTTGATAGATACCGTAATGAAATTGACTGGATTCTTTGGATCTGATATATTTGCATGTCCATTATAAATAGATATAGAATGTAACATATTTGTGGATAGTAGTCTATTATGACTTGCTCCTCTGGACCGAGAGATTCTATCTTTAGTTTTAAACCGATAATTAATTATTTTTAAATTGATAATTATTTAGTTTCGTAAAAATTGGTCATTGCCAATTTACCGGCAGTTTTTAAATAAGTTTCTTATGTTCATGTGGTTCGGAACCCACGTAAAATTGTAGGTCCCCTCCGCCACCACGGAGGACATACACGATTACGAACACAGTTAGGTAGACCAGCCATGAGTGGATCCTAGGGTCTTTGTTGGTCTGAAACATTATAACATTATAACCTAAAAGAAAAACAGGAATTGCCTTATTCACGTGCAGGGGCAGGCTGAGGCTCTTCCTGGAGTAGATTTCGCTTGTCTTTAACTGAAGAAATTAATAAATACCTTGCCATGTATTGGTATAGATATTTTGACCGAATACCTGGCCTCTTAACTAGTGATGTTAAAAAAACGTTTTTTTTTGTCCATGTTTTTTTTTTTTTTTTTTTTTTTTTTTTTTTTTAATTAATATAGATATTGCCAATTTAATTATAAGGTATACTTTTGCAATGATATATATTATAAAAATAAATAAATAAATAATAAAATAGGCCATATGGTACCAGTATAGAATGCCCTTTTCAGCCTATTTACAGAAAAAACTGGCCTCTTTCTTGCACTGAAAGTCTTGTATCTTGAGATCCGTTAAACTTGCGAGAACACTGGCTGGGAGCTGACTGCCCATTGTCCAACCTTTCCAGGACTCTCCCATCCATGCCTCGGATTTTGAATCTCCCACTTAACTATCCTTTAGACCCGCGATGACATTTTCCCCCCGAGACCATCCATATATATACATACACATACACCCATATACATATATACCAATATATACATAAATACTTATATACACATATTTATATCTATTATATACCCCATACATACGCATACATCCAGAATTCCAGATACATACGCACTAGGGTGCATTAAATGCCCCATGATTTTCAAAAAGTTGTTGGATTTTAATGTCTATTCCCTCAAATGTTACACTTGTTGGTAGAAGTATGTATGCAAAACATAAATCAAATCAGAGGTGGTCCTGGGTGGCCACCGGCCACTTTTATATATTTAGTAGTGATGCACCGAATATTCGGCAAATATTCGGTATTACTTATAATACTAATATACAAATATTCGGTATTACTATACTTACATTGATTGAAAGTTGAAAATGTATAAAACACAACAATGTCACTACTCCAACTTTGCTCTTTCCGCAAATTTGGCCTCGCTTTGCGGTCACATTCAACCACTTGAAGAAGATTTTGGAAGTGGTCTTCTCCTCTTGCAGCTGAGACAAAATCAGTTGTGAGCTTTACTGCTCTCTCCGCAGGGTCATTCACAACATTTAACCCATCCACAATGGACTTGGCTGCCTTGAAGTGGTCATTGTTCTGCCAATTGTCAACATCCTCTGTTAGGAAGGTCATATCCAGGTGAAGAAGGTTCACTGTAAACCACGAGTCCTCGTTCACAAGATCAGCCAGGGTTGTCGCTTCTGTAATTTTTGGAAATGACGGTTTGCCATATCCAGAACCGTAGCGGTGTTTTGGAGTGCTTGGCATTTCATCTGGTTGTATGGCCAGTAACACATCTGCAAGGGCATGATGCTCCTTTTGAGGTACTGCATTGCTGAACAATGCCAAAACAACCAGTTCTGGGGTTAAATACCACAAATGTCTATCAAAGGCTTTCACAGCGCTGACTGAAATGATTGAGTTGACAGCTTTATAGTTGAGCAGAGTCTTGTATAAGCACAAATCAAACCATGGGGCATTTGAAGCAGACTGACATATGAGCCACCAATCACAATAAATATAAACAACAAAAACAACAAACTCCTTCAGTTTTTCCTGTTGATGTTGTGTTGTTACAGTTCCTCGAGGTAGTACAGAAATTTGCTCTTCAAGTAGGCATATTTTGATGGAATAAAGAATCTTTGACATCCACCTTGCTTTATGCATGGCCCCAGGTCTGTGGAGTGTTCCTTGTTTTGTGACATCATCATCGAGGACTACCTGGCAGAGTTGTGCCATTTCCTTGTAGTCTTCCCTACAGTATGAAGCGCTTGTGCGGATTGTGCTTAAAACCTTGTTTTTGCAGGATAAAAGCAGTTGTTGTGCATCGTCATTGTACATTGAAATGTCAATTTTGGTTAAACTTTCATCCTTTGCATGCGATATGCGTTCCCAATTCTTCTGGAATCTTTGGAACAAAGATGCTTCTGGAGACTTTGATGTCTCAATTTTGAGAGCGTCAAACACATGATCCAGGATTACCTCTCCAACATGATGGCGACATGCACACCACAGAAGAGCACGATCCAGTTTTGATTGAATGGTAACACAGGCAGCTGTAACGTGTCCAGTGTTTGATGCTGTTGTGTCAAAACATAAGTTGACAACTGACTGTTTGGACTTCCATGAATGTAGAAACATGTAAGTGTGCTCGGCAATGATGTCACCTGATGACATATCACTTCCACGAGGATATCTAGCCACTCCCAGTAGCTTTACATCAGTGGCATTCCCAACCAACACTGGCAATCTTTCTTCCTTGCCATTCTTGTTTGTGAGCGTATGCATCTGCTTGCCATCCCAGTGAAGTGTTGCAGCTGTTGGGGCGATCCAATTTTCTCGAATATCTTTGGCGATAGCACTTGTTATTGATCGTCGAGCCTTATCAGCAGTTGAATACGACTTGGCCACACGACGTGGATCACCTCCTGCCTCTTGAATTACAGCTTCGGTGAGCACAGCCTGTTGAACAGGAGTTATGTTTAGTCGAGTAGCAACAGACACGACTGAAGGCCTTTTCAGAATATCATGAGGAATAAAGGCAGACGTACCTGCATATGTTGATCTGTGGTGACTACGCTTCCTTTGAAGCTCTGGAATCGCCTCTTCTTCAGTTTCTTCCAAGCTATCTGCAGAGGCACTATCATCAGAGCATACAGAACTTTTCATCTCTTGTACACTGGATGATTCATGACGTTCTCGTCTTGAAGCTTCCGCTAAGATGCGTTTTTCTTTTCTACGATCTTTATCAGCTTTCTTCTTGTCAACACTACCAAATGAGGCTACTCTGTCAGATTTCATTGACTCTAAAAATGCTCTATCTTCCTCATTCTTAATGTTTGTCATTGCATCTTTTGTCCATACACCAAAGGTCTTATCAAGACGTTCATTCATGGATTGCAACTTAGCCAAAGTGTTTGGAGATTCTCTGCAAGAAACAGGTATTTGACGCAATTTGTTATTGTCATTAAGAAGGTCAAGTATTAGTTTGCAGCATTGATGGTCTGAAAGCATAGGAATATTTGCTTTAGTGTAGAATGTTTTCAGCTGGATAAGGACTATGCTGGCAGATTTCCATTTGAGTGGCTGTGTTTGTTTGCCTTCACATATTTCTTTCTGGATGTGCCACATCACGCATTGAAGAACCTGCCGGCAAGTTGGGAGGTGGACTCCTGTCAATGTACCATCTCCTTCTGTAAGAGCATTGCCAAGACCAAAAATGGCACTTGCTAATCTGGTCTTCTTAGCTTCCATTGTTTCTGAAAGACAATAAAGGATATTATTAGACTATAAGTGAAGTTTCGTTTATGGTACATGTTTTATGTAAATCACCCCTTTAAGGGTGCATCAAACGCCCTTAGGTTCTTGGATTTTAATGTCTATTCTCTCAAATGTTATGTAAATCACCCCTTAGCAACTCTATATTAAAAGAAACAATGTAAGTAGTCAACTGGTTGGTAAATAAAAAAAATAGATATTTTTACATAGCGCGGCCCCCGAAAATTGCCACGAAAATATAAAAGTGACCGGTGGCCACCCAGGACCACCTCCGATTTAATTAATTTTTGGCATACACACTTCTAGCAAAAAGTGTAACATTTGAGAGAATAGACATTAAAATCCAAGAACCTAAGGCCGTTTGATGCACCCTAATACGCACGCATACTCACATATATACCTACACAAACTCATACACCTCTATTTCGCCCTTTCATTACCTCCGAGATCATTTACCACATACAGTAATATCCATACAGCCAAAAGAAACTGATTAAGCACAGACAGAGCAGCAAAGCTTGTATTTATATCCCAAAATGCAAAATTCCAAGAAAGTGAAGTAAAACATGGTGCTACATTGGCTTCGTCAACATCCAAATCTGCAATAAGTACCAGTACCTGTGATATTGAAACTATATGCTCTAATCAATCTAGTGATAATGATTCTTCAATGGAAATAGAATCAGATAATGAAAGTTAAACCAGCATTAGGTTAACACAAAGGTTAAAGAAAGAGATGAATATTTTTATTTTTTTTATTTTTCTATTTGGAATATATATATATACACACACACTGGTATTCTTGCCAATCACAATTATATATATTGTTTTATACCAGTATTATGTATTTTTTATTATGTATATTATACCAGTACCTGTGATATTGAAACTAGCATATATGCTCTACCCAATCTAGTGATGATTCTTCCATGGAAATGAAGGTTAAAACAACATTAGGTTAACAAAAAGGTTCAAAAAAAGGTGAATATTTTTCCTTTTCTATCTGGAATATATATACTGGTACTCTTGCCAATCACAATTATGTATATTGTTTGAAACGAGGAAGAATGTTTTATGTTCTAGTTAAAAAATATATATACCGTACATATAAAAAATGAGGGTTGTTTTTCCTTTCTATTATATACTTTTTGCGTGATTCAATTTTTCTAAAAGATGACTATATAGTATATATACTAGGTATAACCGTATAAGCATGGTAGTATAGTAAATTATAGGTAATACTAATATACTTATTAGATTAAAGGAAGAAAAATATGGAATAAGTTTGAAACAATAAAAAACAAAAAAAACAGACTACCTTCGTTTTAAAACAAAAAAAAACGACACAATAAAAAATGACTCGCATCACTACTCTTAACCCATTCCTTTAAATCCCGCCAAAATCTTTCAATATTCTCATTATCCACAAAATTTTTAGAATGATTAATAACAAAATGCTTGTAACCTAAATCACTTAGTCTTGTAGGCAGCCCAGGAATCACTATAAATCACAGAGCCAGGCCTAATGTACTTCTGAATGAGTGGAATGAGTGTTCCATTCCGGTAGCAAAGTAATTCGAAATGGATGGAGTGCAGTGATTGGGCAGACATGTAACGGTCACACGAACGTACGAACACACACTAGATATAAACATTTTTTTGGCGTGTATCTCGAAAACGAAGCATTTGCGACGGAAATGCTATAGAAAGAAAGTGTCTTAGAATTAAAAAATCTACTTAATGAACATATAATAATTGCTGAACGTTAGACAGGTGTAATACTATAATAATACCCAACTGAATGCCCAGTTAGGTCAACAGAATGCCCTTGATGATTGGTTAGGTTAAGTAATGATATTTTCGTTAGTTTAAATGAAAATGACATGGCCTGAAGTTGAAATAAAAAATATATTTTTCTAGTGTATTTTGGTGTGCTCTGTGGTTAGGTTGGTTAGGTTAGCTAGTTTTTTATCAGAATTACATTTTTCTGGTGTAGTTTTCTCTGCTTTGTTGGAATTTTACACACATTTCTTGTGCAAATGAGTAGAAACACTCCGTATTTTGGAATGGAAAAAAAAAGTTTCTATTCATTTGCACAAGAAATGGGTATCAGATTTGAAAAAGCAGAGAAAACTACACTAGAAAAATGTAATTTTGATAAAAAATGTAGCCCCTGTGTCCAGCCAAATATTTACCAAGTTATGTCTTGTTGAAGATAAGGGGATAGTCGTGTGAAAGATTGTGACGAGTAGACAGATGAAGAAACTGTGTTTTCGAGGTACTGAAAACCACAGGTTTTATAGGAAAAGTTAACAACCTGATGTCATTTCATCACCTGAGGGAAATGCCTAATGTTATCACATCCAGAAATATTTTTGTTAATAACTCCCTGCAAACGAGCGAATGAACAAAAACACATACTCATCTATTCTTAAAAAGTAAAACTTTTATTTTTGGGCTGCACCAACCCTTCTGAAATTCTGGTGAGTGACCTTTGGGTAAACTTTACCATCCACACAAGAGAGAGAAAGTCAATAATTCTCTGCCCACTCATGATGCAACTGATGTAATGACATCATAAATATTTCTTCCAATTACGTCATTCAATTACGTACCGTATAGGCTATTCCTTCATTATATAATTGTTGTTGTTGGTTAGCCGATCAGCCCACCCTGATCGAGCAAGCTGGCACAGCGGCATGCAGGTAACTGATTGCCCTCTCCGGAGTGGACCAGAGGTTCAGCGCACTAGTGATGTTGTGTTGTGCTAGAGCAGTACAGTCTGTCATAATGTGTTCAATTGTTTGTGGTGTGGTGGTGTAACCTCCTTCGCAACATCTAAGGTCATATGATGGAGGGGACCTACAGCTTTATGTGGGATTCAAACCACAGGTTGCTACATAATCTGGGTGCGGAGGAGTCTCCCATCCAACTACTACTCAGACTCAATGTTGCTTAACTTCACTGATCTCTGGGAAGTGGTGTTATGACATTGGCCATGATGTAGCCCTTATATACAGTATGTCCCACAAAAAAGTACACCCAACTTTAGATTGTACTAACTCCTCCAAAAATTGAGATATTTTGGATTTGTTTGTTTGATTTAATATAGCAAATTATTCTTTGTTAACGTTCAAATTTATTCATGTTTAAACGAATTAGTGTTTAAGTATCTGCTTTTAACTGAAGGGTACAAAAAATGGATTGCACAAAATTGGTCAATGAAAAAATAATGTGTGTGCTATCGATGTAATGAAAAGACAAATACATAATAATAGATACTTTAACATAATTTTAATAAGATACAAAGCAGATTTTTCTTTATTCCTTATTACAAAAGTTATGCTTAGTTTCGTTTTCTTTCAACATGACCGCCATTCCTATCGATACAAATCTGGAGTCGAGCTCTCATCTTCCCCATCACTCTTTTGATAAGATCTGGATTGTCTTTTAACAAGTTGATTTCAGCTGTGATGCAAGTCCTCAAATCATCTAAATTGATAGGTTGTGATGCAAATACTCTATTTTTCAAATGACCCCATAAAAAGTAATCACACGGGATCAAGTCAGGGCTTCTGGGAGGCCATTCACTGTCATGGCCTGTAGCAATTACTCTTCGGTGGAAGACTTCCTGCAAGCGTTCCTTCACAATAACTCTCCTGTGAGCAGGAGCTCCGTCTTGCACCCACCAAATACGATTAAATCGGTTCCCAGTTTTTGGAGTTCTGGTAAAATCAGACTCCCCAACCCCAATTTATATGGGACCTAAAAATTTGAATGAGAAAATGAAAGTTTTTCCGCTTTTCTGTGAATAAACATATGACTATATTATTTTTTCTTGGTAAGCTAGGGGGTGTTACCACCACCCTGAAGCATCATCCCAGGCAGCTTCGCGGCGATGGGCTCGAAATTAGACCAGCTTATCAAGCCAGCTACAGTAATTATATTTTGAGTGGGAACAAACCTGATTCCAGGTCCCCATTGTTTTTTTTTTTTTTTTTTTTTTTAAACAAAAATGAATTCCTTTTACAATGATTAAAAAATTATACCAAAGTTTAATTAAAAAGATAAATACATCTACATAACATTACGCAATAAATGCTCACTTAACATAATTATACATTTCGGCCAAAGATTTTTCTTGAAGTCTGGAAGAAGGCGTTGATGTTGCTCTATAACTTTTACCAGAAATTGTTTTTGTGATTCATCATTAACAATTGTCTTTGAAATCTTCAATCAGCTTGATTGCTCTCTTGGCAGGATCATTCACAACTTTCATATTTTTGACAAAGTTCTCCATAACTTGGAAAGATTTGCAATTTTTCCAAGAAGTAACAGGTTCATTTAGCCAGTCACGACTAGTACCCAAGCATTGGAAAACAATTGAAGAACCCTTACCAACTAACTGACACAGTTTAGTTGTATTTGTTAGCTTAGGGAAGATTGGCTGACCTTTGGGAGGAGGGTGTTGCAAGTTGATTTGACAGACTTTCTTCATTGACTTTGCAATCAGACTTTTTTCTGCATCTGAAATTTGCCAGGAAAACAAAGCAAGTGGTACTAGTTCCTCAGTCAAATACCATAGCTGACCATTTAATCCCTTAAGAGCACTGGATGCTACATCATGATCCTAATTTTTATATTCAATGAGTTCATTAAAAAGATTTAAATTATTGACAGGTGCATCACAGGTGACGGAAGCAAGCAACCAAGGTTTTATATAGTAGAGGCAGTTGAATATGCACATTCTCTCTAGTTTTGCTATCATATTTGAATCATACCCAGCTTGATCAGAGAATGCGTACATCTTTGTTGGATACAATACAGATGGCATCCACTTTGCATAGTGTACTGCCCCAGGCTCAGCCCATCTCACACCAGTGTTTGAGATGTTTTCCCCAAGAAATAATAGAGCAACCTCGGCACATTCTCTGTAGTCGCCTCTGGGAAATAAAGGTGAACTGGCTGAATTAAGTGCATCTTTTAGAAAAGATTTGAGAATCAAAAATGCAAATTCTTTTTTTAGGATTTCTTTGAGCCGAAGGTTGAAAGTCGGAATCATTTGATTCATTACTTGATTCAGCATTACCTATAGGAATGTCATCATCAGGTGGGATATTCATTTGTTCACCACTGGGTCCTGCATCCATGTCTGCTAAGAGTTTTTCTTTTCTCTCTGTCATGTCAAATTCTTTGGTTTCATCTTTGTCCGAGTTACATAAGACTTATCAAGGCTGGAGATGTACATATTCCGAATAGTTCTTTGATCTTCAAGGAATTTTATATCTTCGCTTTTGTTTCTTGTTGTTCTCATTCTTTCTTTCATTATTGTTTCAATAGCATCTGCTGCCAATATATCCAATAGCATATCTAATTTTTTTACAAAAATATCCTTTTTATCTTCGAAAGTATTCCTGTTTTTTTTTTTTTCAGTGTTTCATACTCATTAACTAAAGTCAGAATCTTTTCTTTTGGTCTTCTGCTTTTGGAAATATCTTGCGTTTTAATGCCAGCCAAGTCCCAGAATTTTTTAACTTTATTAAGTACAACTGTTGCAGCCTCCTCTTTATTGTTCATAACCATATCATTTCTTTTTAAATGATAGAAATGCTGAAGTACATCTGATTGGGATGGTAGCTGGAATAGTCCTGTAGGAATCAGTTCATCTTTAAGATTACCAATAATTGGATCATAACTGCTTTTTCTTAACTTTATATTTAATTTCTTAGGAGTAGCCATGATATTCATTTAAAAAAAGATTAGAATCAACCAAGTGAAAAATGCATTGTATACTATATAACATCATTGGATATCTGAAAAACGCATAAAATATTGGCTTAATCAGCTGTTATAGAACATTTCTATGTATACTATTATGAATAAATAATCAATTTATACACCAAAATGTGCAAAGTTGATTTCTGAATAAATTGATATGCAATATGTATGCTTTTATTTAAGATTAAATATGATTAATCTTAAAAAAATGCTTAAAAGATGTCATTTTTACTCGGTTTTTTACTATGCAATATAAATTGGAGGCGGGGGGTCTGATATTACTGGAACTCCAAAAACTGGTAACCATGTTGTTTCTTGCACCAATGCCCATAACATTAGCATGTTGGACCATTAAAAATTTTAAAAAGTGAAATTATGGACCACCCTACTGTGCACAGGACACTTCAGATGGGGTGAAGGAGCTGAAAGTTAACAAAAAGGGCAAATGGGAGGGCTCAAGCCCCTGCAGCCCCCCAGCCTCCGCATGCAAGTAATAATCTTGTTGACTAGGGCTCCAGTGAATTTGCATGAGAAGCATTATACTGTATTCTTTATTTTATAACTTTTGCAAAGGACCTTTCTTATATGCATTTTGTTACACTGCAGTCACCCCTAAATGTGCATAAATTGCATGCCATCATGTCTCTAATAATGTCTTAATTATTGAGAAAAAACATTTCAACTCGGGCTCAAAGCAAAATGCTTGATAAAATCAAATTATTATTCTGGTGATATAGGTATTGCATTTGCGCATGTCTATTGTTTCTATGCATGTCAAACTATGAGGGTCGAACAGTAGCCATTGAATGCAAAGTTGATGGTGCAGGCCTATTTTTTTTCATTGTGTAACCGTATACGTGTGACTAGAGTTTTTTATTAAATTACTCCTTGCATTTTATTACCCATGTAGGACATAGTGGTTTCTTTAAAAGAAAAACCTTTTAGAAGAAGAAATGTTGCAGAGCAAAAACAAATTATTAAAAATGGACTCCTGAGTGCCAATTTTAAAAGCTAAAGTGGGAACTGGTCTTTTCAAAACAGTTGGTATAAACAAATTGATTGGTTATGTGGAAGTGTCAGTGATGGAAACTATATTGTTGGCCTTGTTTACTTTTCCAGCCCACAACAAAACAATCATGGACAGATATTGGATATGCAAATTTTAAAAACATTTTAAGCAATCAGTCATTAAGTCATTTGAGTAATTACAAATGTCTGAAAGCTTTTGGTAGAGTAAGTATAGAGTGTGCTATTAATAGTGCTATTAAGCTTGAAAGAGAAAATCACAACAAATTGATAGAAGAAAAGAGAATATTTGAAGTATTTAGCAAATGCTGTTCTATATTTGTGTAAACAAGAACTTCCATTGTGTGGGTACAAAGAAGGAAACAGTAGCTTTAAATAAAGGTAATTACTGAGAACTCTTGACCTATTTTGCTGAAATGGATAGTGTTTTTGCAACAAGGCTTTCTGTTAAGGAAGGCTCAAAACAATTTTCAGGAGTGTCGAGTACAATTCAGAATGACTTAATATTTGCAATTGATAAAGTAATTGACAAGGTGATTCGTAATGAAATTGAAAATGTTTGGTTTATTTCAGTCCAAGCAGATGAAACAACAGATTGCTCAACATATACACAACTATCCATTGTAATTAGATATGTTTCTGGTTATAAAATTAATGAAAGATTCTTGGGTTTTATGATGTTGGCAATGATAAAAGTGCCACTAAGCTTGCTACCATAATATCAAACACACTAGTCTTATAGTGATGCTAAAAATAAGTTAATCTGCCAAACATACGATGGGGCAGCAGTAATGGCAGGTCAGTTAAATGGGGTGCAAATGAAATTGAGAGAGCAGGGTTTTAAATATGGCTATTTCATCCACTGCTATGCACATAAATTGAACCTTGTAATAAGTAAGATATCAGAGAAAGTTAATGGAGTTAAAATGTTCTTTTCAAATTCGCATGCTTTCAATAAATTTACATCTTCAAGCATGAAATGCAAAACTATTTTTAGAAATTTCATTATTAGCATCCCAAGCCTATGTGAAACTAGGTGGTGTTAAGAACTAGAACAGTGTCAGCTGTAAAAAAGCAACATGAAGTTATGAAAGATGTATTTGAGTGTTTTAGACGACTGTGCAAGATGGGATGAAGGTATTCTTAATGAAGCTGAATGCCTACTTCTAAAATTAAATGATTTCACTTTCATGTTTTTTATGAACTATTTTGAAATTATCTTGTCACAAGCCAGAAAACTATTCAGTATTTTACAATGCAAACAGCTTGACATAGAATTTGCCTGGCAAAAAATAAACAACTTTATCAACTTCATTGAGGGTAGACACTAGACATAATGATGATTCATACTGCGACATTTCCAAGAAACATTGGAGAATCAGAAGACCTGGATTTTCCCCCAAGAAAAAAAGTTTGAGGCAATAAAATGAACTATAAGGCAATATATTTTGAAATAATTGATATGCTTGTGTTGTTAAGGGAAAGATTCAACTGCATACAAGAATTTGCATTTTTGAGTTGATTGATATGGTGAAGTTTTGAGAACATAATGAAAACTTTCCAATGCACCACCTAAATAATTTATAATTGAAATACCCAGACGTACTGGAAATAAAGTCTCTAGCCTGCGAGTTGAAATATATTTATCAGGACAATGAGTTCAGAAGCTGTAAATCTGCAAATGCAATTTTATAACTATTTTATGAACTGGGGTTATTGACTGCAATGTCTGAAACTACTAAGCTAATTCAACTACTACTTACGATACCTGTAACTTCTGCAACAACCAAAAGAAGTTTTTCTGCCCTCAACTGAGTGAAGTCATATTTAAGAAGTACAATGGCTCAGAATGGCTTTCATCTCTAGCTCGAATATCAATTGAAAAAGAAATCATTATGGATTTAGAGCGGAAGAGGGAAATACATAACAGAATATTAGAATTTGCTTTAAAACCAAGGTGTTTAGATTTTATGTTCAAATAAGGTAAATATTTAGTTAATTTTTTAAAAGTAGCTAAAGTTGTATTAACACGATCCTTGCAATAGGTGTGCAGAGTAGAAATTTGGAAACCTAGCCTGAGTACCCATAAAACGCTGGCATTGCCACTGATATATATATATATATATATATATATATATATATATATATATATACACAGGGTGTCCCATAAGTTCGGCATCATAGGAGAAATTGAAATTCATATTTTTCTATTTCTACAAACCATAATTCATATTTTTCTCTTTCTACAGGCCATATGCTCAGGATGCCAATTTCCTGTCCACCATTCTGTTCAGTTACGAGGCTGTTTTTCATGGAAATGGTGAGGTAAATTGACAGAACACCCGTGACTGGTCTCAAAACAACCCTCACTTGTATACCTCTTCAAAGGAACAAGGTGCATCTTAGGTGATGGTATGGTGTGGCATTTGGAAGGATCGCATCATAGGCCCCCTCTTTTTCGATGAACATGTCACTGGAGGCACCTACCTAGGTATGCTCAAGGAAGAAGCATTTCCCAGTGTCTTGAATGAAGAAGGAAATATCCCAACATGGTTCCAGCAAGACGGCGCTCCTGCACATTACAGCACCCAAGTAAGGGAATACCTGTACCAACAATTCCCTAGTCATTGGATAGGACATCAAGGGCCTGTGGAATGGCCAGCTAGAAGCCTGGATCTCACGCCACTACAGTAGATTTTTATCTCTGGGGCCACTTGAAAGCGCTGGTATACGCAGACAAAATTAGGAGAGTTGAACATTTGCGACCGCATTATTGGGGCATGTAACACCATTACTCCTGACATCATTCACCGTGTGCTTGCTGACTAGGTATCACGTCTGAATTTGTGTATTGAAAACAATGGTGGACATATTGAGCATGTTCTGTAAATAAAAGCTTTTGTTTGCCTTTTTTTTATTATTTTTCCTATGATGCCGGACTTATGGGACACCCTGTGTGTGTGTGTGTATATATATATATATATATAATATATATATATATTAGTGATGGTACGATTAATCGGAATCGAGAATCAGAAGAATCGAGCATTTTTCAGGAATCGGAATCGAGAGAATTGTACCATGATTTCCGATTCTTAAAACGATTCTTTAACTTTTAATTGAACCAGTTTTGCAATGTAAACTTTAAAATTTAAATGAAAGAGGATAACAAATTTTATTTTTATTGTATTGTAGCTATACATTAAAACATGTATATCCATGATGTGTAATCAAGAAGATTAAAATGAATTGTTACAACTTACAGTTGATTTTTATTTTTAAACCAATCTATTATAATTTATAATTTATATTACCATACTCATAATGTAAATAGTTAATCTTACCAGAGTAAAATATGACAATTTCCAGAAAAACAAGTATAGAATTATATTTTAAAATATTGAGAATCGGAATCGGAATCGAGAATCGTATCGGAATCGAGACTTTTTAGTGGTATCGGAATCGTTAAAAATTTTGGTATCGTCCCATCACATATATATATATATATATACCAAAGAATGGGCAAAGATACAACAAAGAGGAAAGAGAAGCAGGTTCGAAAGACAAAAGAGGGCATTGTTCTGAAAGAGAAAAAGAGTGACTGCAAAATTAACCCTTTAAGGACTGAAGATGCCAATTGCTAATGTTTCAAATACACGCATTCATAACTTAACCCTACAAAAAATTCAGGGCTTAAAGGGTTAAGTAATTGTAAAAATAACAACATCAGAAAAATATTAAATGATAAACTACAAAGTATCGATGTCGTCATACAGGAACTAATCGAGAAGCATACAGAAAAAGATGATGACGACGCTATAGAAATGATAAAGGCTAACTCAAAGTACTTCTATAATTTCGCAAAAAGAAAGTCGAAAAACCATGCGACTATCGGACCTTTAAAAAATGAGAACAGTGATTTATCTGATGATCTAACAGAAGTATCTGAAATATTAAAAGCTCAGTATGAATCCTCTTTCAGTATCCCAAAAACTGACAAATTGATATGTGGTAGAAACGCGTTCTTTGAAGAAGAACCACAAGGGGAAAGTATAATGGATTTCAACTTTATGACGGATGATATTACACAAGCCATAGAGAAACTAAAAACACACTCAGTGGCAGGACTGGATAAATGGAATGCCACACTGATCAAAAGCTGCAAGTATGCAATCGCTGAGCCCCTATACTGGATATGGAGATGATCATTAGACACAGGAGAAATATCGGGCATCCTGAAGAGCGCGAACATAGTTCCAATATATAAAGGAGATCATTGATCCGAGGCCAAAAACTATAGGCCAGTGTCGCTTACATCTCATCTCACTAAAATATTTGAAAGAATAGTTAGACAGAAAATCTATGACTTTTTGGAAACTCAGAAAAAATTCAATGATAACCAACACAGGTTTCGGTCAGGCAGATCATGCCTATCACAACTAATGGAACACTACAACAACATTATTGATTCACTGGAAAGTAATGAAAACTATGATGTACTATACACAGACTTTGCTAAAGTGCTTGACAAGTGTGACCATGGAATCATAATAATAAACAAATATATGAGAATAACAGGAAAAGTAGGGAAATGGATATATAATTTCCTTAGTGAGCAGTGGCAAGTCGTTACAGTACAAGGAGTATCTTCATCAGAATCAGAGGTCCTCAGCTCGGTACAACAAGGAACGGTATTAGCTCTGCTACTCTTCATAATCATGCTAACTGACATAGATGAGGACTTTAACAGAGACAGCATAGTAACATCCTTTGCGGATGACACAAAGATCAGTAGAAGAATAAGAAACCCAGAAGACATAGGATCTCTACAAACTGACATAAACAAAATCTACAAGTGGATGGAAGACAACAATATGAAGTTTAACACTGAGAAATTTCAGCTATTACGGTACAGAAAAAGAGAGGACCTAAAGTCCATGGAATATTATACCCAAAATGGACAGGAAATTCAGAGAAATTCCAGAACAAAAGATTTAGGGGTTGTAATGACAGATGATGCAAAATTTGAAACACAAAATAAGATAGCAGTAAACAGAGCAAAGAGAATAACGGGTCAGATATTGAGAACCTTTAAACGAAGGGATAGGAATGTAATGATTCCTCTACTGAAAACCCTGATAATACCCAAATTGGAATACTGCTCAGTCCTAACATCCCCATATAAAAAAGAAGACATTAGACAGCTGGAGGGGATCCAAAGAAGCTTCACAGCCAAGATCAATGGGTGCAAAGAAGTAAATTACTGGGAAAGGTTATGAGAACTAGACCTATATTCACTGGAAAGGAGAAGAGGGAGATACACCATTATTTACACTTGGAAAATAATGGAGAAACTAGTCCCTAATCTTACTCTGAATCCCATAACTCCCCAAACAACTGTGGAAAGTAGAAGCGGTAGACTCTGTTGTATTCCCAAATTGAAGGCGAGACAGGGAACATCCTTAACCCTGAAAGAAAATAGTTTTGTAGTGAGAGGACCAAAACTGTTTAATCAGTTGCCCAAAGACCTAAGAAACACGAAAGGAGTTGCAGTGGAAATCTTCAAAAGGAGACTAGATGCCTGGCTCAGAACAATCCCCGATGAGCCGAGCGTACCTGGCTATGTGAGGTGGAGAGCGCAAGAATCCAACTCACTACTTCACCAGGCCAACTCGAGAGGAGGGGTGACAAGCTTGACCTTCGCGAAATGAGAAATCATTGCGCGGAACCTTGGTAAGGTAAGGTTATATATATATATAAATAAATAAACAAAAGGAAGTTGCCCCAAATTTCGTGTGTCAGTTTAGAAAATTGTCAGCCATAGTTCTCTGACAGTGTGACTGTCATATGTCATACCTAGATTACATAATCTCAAATTTTCTGATATATCATGAGGAGTTTCCATAACACGCTTGCATCTGATGCATTAGCTGAGAATTATAACTGAAATTACTCATACTAAACACATTGGACACTGTTTTAAGTAAAATTAAAGTTTTGGATGAAATTAACATTAGATTTTTCTTTCTAAAGTGTGTTATCATGAGACTGAAATATTACAATTTTTTTCATATTACACAATTTCCACAATTGGAAAGCAAGAATTCTTCTAAAATTGAGAGCATTATGTGAAAATTTTGCAAATTTGGCAGAATCATAGAAATGCAATTGTTAGTCTTTTGGTGAACAGTCATGAAGGATGGTTGTCTGTGTACATTCATAGATTTGATGAGTTAAATAAACTAAAAATGAGGTTTTTGCTTACAATATAAAAGAGTGATGAAACTACAGTTTGACCATGCAAATCAGGGATTCTATAATCTGGGCCCTTGCTATTCCTGAATTGGTTTCTGGACTGGGAAGAATTGTAAAAAAATTTAAAAATATACTAAATATGAAGGTAAATTGAACAAAAGTGGTAAAAAACATTTGTAATTTTTCATTTTAAACATTTTTATAAAGTTTTATAACAGTACATTACATATTTAATATTACATACAGTTTACTGTATGTAATATTAAATATGTACTGTACTGGAGAGAGTGAATAATAGTTTGAGAGAATGTGAATGAACATAACATAGCGCACTGGTTCAAGACTGAAGATTGCGTTATATCTGTACATTTGTTGTCATGTCTATTTAGTTGTTTTCAGGTATACAGTACAGTAGTTCAATGTTTTCAGGGACAATTTGGGTCAAAATCTTGGTCTTCCTTCATAAATCATGGAAGCCCATTCTGTTAATTTGTGAATTTAGGTAATCTGGGTAGGTCACTGTCAGGGCCGGACTTTCACCTGCTGAGGCCCTAAGCTATATGAAATTTGAGGCCCTTCTCTAAAAAAATTCAGGTAAAAAAATGTAAAATAATTATACATGATTATTATTTATTAATGATTACAAAATTAAATTAGTTACAAAATGTTCCTTTTAACTAATTAATTGATTTATTCCATTTGCCGCAGTCTTTAAAACTTAATGTACCATACAGTTGTCGAAGTATTTTACAATTGTTGTCATTATTACTATAATTATTATTTTTTATATTAATGTTAATGATAAAGAAAAAATATATATATATATATAATTTTTGATGAATTAGTTAAAGAATAAAAACTAATGATAAAATAAAAATATATTTTAAAAAATGAGGCCCCCGAGGGTGTGTGGCCCTAAGCTATAGCTTATTTAGCTTATAGGTAAGTCCAGCACTGGTCACTGTACTCTATTATCCTGGATTTGCAGGGTCAGACTGTATAATTTTTATGAAATGTGATATCCCATGTATTTTGTATAAGTGGATTAGAAATTTGGATACTTTCCTGTTATCCCAGACCCCACACTTTTTGCTAGTTGCCAGACTTCGATTTTGACACAGAATATTTTTGTTAAAACTAATGAAAATATCATGACTTAACCTAACCAATTATCAAGGGTGTCCAGTTACCTAACTGAGCATTCAATTAACCTAATTAGTTGGTAAGGTTAGGTTATGATATTTTTGTTAGTTTTAACAAAACTATTCTGTCAAAATTGAAGTCTGGCAACTGGCAAAAAGTCTGGGATCTGGGATAACGGGAAAGTACCAAAATTTGTGCTTAGATGTCCACAGAAAAGTTTACATTTATAGGAAAAATTTGTTGTACTAGTTTTGTTACTCATTATTCATAATATGCCCATTTGTGAATGTTGATTTCAGTTTGGTGTCATTAAAACCTGTTATTGATTATAATTTGCAAGAAAAGAAAGTAAATTTAGAAGATGGAAAAAGTGGGGATGTCATGTTGAAGGGATTGCTATCCATCACAGGAGGTAAGTTAAATTAGTGCAGTGGACAATGGGGTAAATCTTTTACCCAGGTTGGGTTCACTTGTACCATGTTAGACCTACACTAGGCTGAATGGTTAGGTTAGTAAAATGGGGTGAATTTTTTGCCTAGGTTAGATGTACTTATGCTAAGTTAGGTTAGTAGAGCTATATATATATATATATATATATAATATGTGTGTGTCCGTGTCCAGATTTGTTGCATGGATCCTGATTGGCTGGAGGTTGATGACATCTGGATTTGCCATAATTGGCCAAAAGCTTGTGATGATATCGTTTGGCTGGTTATGACCCTTGTGGCAGGTTCAAACTTTGTTGGAGACCATGAAACTGGGTATTTTCTGTAAATAGTAACTTTCTACATATCCTGCATTGCGTCTGTTTCTTATAACTATTTCAGTAGTTTACTAATAACAATTAGATGTAGCTTATTTGAAGTAGATATTTTTGCACAATTATTTCATAAAATATAGTTTTAGACTGCTTTATTTGACTTGGAGAATCTTGATAGACCCAAGTTCAAATATAATGTAGTGTAAAAGGCATATCTTGTGTATCTATTAAGGTAAGTAGCCTTGTGTTAATCAGTTGACTTGAAATTGATATTCTGCAAAATAGAGCTATAGACCACCATTTCCCAAAGGGGCCAAGGGGCTCAATATTCACCATCTTCATATAGGGCCTATAATTGACTTACGCTAGAAGGTGTTAGGATACCAAATTGAACCAAATGTAGGTATCTTTTATTGTATGGAATTTGTCTATTATTATCTGTATAAATGTTTCCACATCCCACTTTCCCCGTATAGTAAATATTTTAAGTTAAATTTTCTTTTAACAGAACAGAGATGATCTCACTAAATTCTTCTGTGAGGGTTTCGGCTGAAGATCCTGATCCGTCAAGAGAAGAAAGGTCAGGTAGAGTTAGAGAAGTGGGAAACCAAGCAGTTTGGTCTTTGTCCTCTTGCAAACCAGGTTTGTTTTTAATCATTTTTAAGAGGCTTCTTGAATGTACTCGGAAGCGAGTATCAACAGCAGCGGTGTCCAACACGTTCGCCAATCGTCACATGTGGCGAATTGGTTCTTGTATAAATATTGAATTCATTTTGAATTTCACCATAATTAACAAAAATGTTTCGCGATGAATGGGAGTTGGAATTTACTGTCATGAAGATTAACGAAAAACCGGCGTGCATACTGCGCAAAAATACATTCAACAAAAACAAGGTGAACAGTGTAAAAAAGCATTTTCAAAATGCGCACCGAGAGTTTGATAGAAAGTTTTCTTTAGGTAAAAAAAAAATCGAGTGGACGAAATCGCTCAAAGAAATGCTAGCAATACATGGCCTAAGAGACCGCACTCGTGGTATTGACATTTTTGAAGCTTTCAAAGATGTTGCAGAAGAGTTTGAATTGGATTTGAAGAAGTTAGCTTCAGTCAGTTATGATAAGTTTTTAATATTTGCAGTTTTTTTTTTTTTCCGAAACTTGTATTGCATTCCTATTTATCTATTTGTTCCAATTTATCAGTATAAAAATCCTGTTGAACACCGATGTTTTATACCATGTGGTGAATATAGGTAAAATTTCGCCACAATGCTGGCGAGAATCAAAATCCTGTTGGACACTGCTGATCTACAGGGATACAATCCCTGGTATTTGGGATAGGCCTATACCATATATCACATCGACTCAATGAATGCTTGCTATCTGGGTACATTTAAAGGTACGCTATGTATTGGTAGAAGCAAATTTATTGAATCGTGTATGTTCTTGCCTTTCCTGAATATTATGTAATACATAGGCTGACCATATTTCCTTGAGACAAAAACGGGACATTGGGATGGCAAAAAAGGGACGGGGTTATGTAATATTCTGTATTCATGAAAAAGTAAGTACATAAACCGGGACAAAATTGACATTTTTATTAAACGACGGACGGCCAGGAAATATAAAACAAACGGTACGTATGGTCAGCCTAGTAATACATAGCTACCACGTAAAAATTGTATATTTTTCACAGTTTACGCCTATTTCGCCCAAGTTTGGAACTTTTTACTCTGATAGTAAAGTACAGTATATGAATTCTTAAAATTTATCATTCAAGTTTTTACGTTTACTAAGAGTATTATTGTTGTGGAACTTATCCTGTGCTCAAAAGTTTTTGACAACCGACCAGTTTTACGTTCTTCATTCCATTTTGTCGTGACAAATTTTTAATTTCAGTTTTGAATGTTAATTTGTGTATTGGCAATTCAATTTTGACATTAAAATAAAAATATATTTCTCTAAATCAAACTAGTTTTTATTTGGTCAGACTTTAAACTTAAAGTAAAAATATAAATCAGTTAAGCCGAGTCAGAGGCAAAAATGAAAGTAAAAAATAAAATTGATTTTTAAAATTTATAGTCTGTCAAATTCAGTGTTCAAAGCAAACTTTTTTTTTTTTAAATATTAAACTTGTAATGATTCAAATTTCGGTTGACTTACCCGTCTACTAGTTCAGTAAACTGTTTTTAAAGTTAAGTAGTTCTAAAAACAGTGTACTAGTTAGTTTTTATTTAATGCTTTCAAAATGCTTGATAAAACTTTGTTAAAATATACATCACCCCATGACTGTAGGGTGGTGGCGACGGATGAGCTTCTGGATCAGCCCTTGACGTGTGTGTGTGTGTGTGTGTGTGTGATCGCTGGCTTGGGCCCACCCCCTCTACAAAATCCTGGCTGCGCTCCTGGGTGGTGATGTCATTATCAAAAACTAGAGCGGTTTTTCATAATTCTCATTACCGTGTTCAATTCGTTGTGTCAAGGCTTTAATTTGGCTTATGAAGCATTTGTATTTCTTTTGTAGGATTTGGCGTAGAGCAGTTGAGAGACGATTGCTTAGACACGTATTGGCAGTCCGATGGGCCACAGCCTCATCTGGTGAATATTGAATTCAGACGAAAGACGACCATTCACGATGTATGGATTTACGCAGATTACAAAGCGGATGAAAGCTATACGCCGAGCAGAATTTCCATTCGGTGCGGCACCCATTTCAACGATTTGCAAGAGATAGAAGTTGCGGATTTGCACGAGCCGAGCGGGTGGTTGTTCATTCCTCTTAAAGATTTGCAGGAGAGACCAATAAGGACTTACATGGTGCAAATTGCAGTTTTATCCAACCACCAAAACGGGAGGGACACCCATATGCGCCAAATCAAAATTCATTCACCTGTTGAAAACAAGCCCATGGCTATGGACTTCACTGGACCCTTTACATCGCACGAGTTTAAAATGTACAGCGGTCCGAGATGATGTATGAAAATGAAATATTAAACCGTTAAGAATTTTTGTGAATGGAAATACTGATTTATTCAGTTTATATATATATATATATATATATATATATTCACGAAAGTAACACGTGAAAAGTGTTTGATGAAAAAAGGAAACGCAGAATAGTGATCAAGTGCTTTCGTCTAATGACATCCTGAGGGTCATTAGACGAAAGCGCTTTCCTTTCCTTCATCATATATATATATAATTTACTTTGAAACGGCGTAATGTAATTGTGTTTTAAATAATCATGAAATTTACATTGTTGCAGAAACTTTTCCATACAGGATAATAGAAACAATTACAAAACAAATATTTTATTTATAAAAACTCGAAAACGCACTAATTTACACTAAAATTTAAGTGAGGATCTGTTAAATTATCAAAAAATAAGGAAAACCTATTATTTGTAAAATCTGTAATAACCAGTATAACCAATTTTCAATCCATATCGAGTAATACTGTGTGAGGAAATAAATATCAGACTAGAGCAAAATCGTGTTTCATTCTGTCTTTGGACTGTGTTAAATAGTGCTAAAAATCACTCGGGAAGGTTTTGGGGGGGGGGGGGGTGGGTTTGAGATGTCAGTGCACTCTTAAGTGGGACCATTTAGAAAAGCAATAAGTATCTCATTCTCGATATATTGGGGAAATTGAAGCCTAAAAGTATTACCAGTGGGTAAAATATTGTACATACAAGTTTCCCGCGACAACGCACAAGTAAGGAAGTGCCCTTCATCTTCATCAAAAATAAAGTTCAGCTATTTTATCACATCATTATAATTTAAGAATCCTCCAAGTGGCTGAAATTCGATACCAATCAAGTACTTCAATATCTGGGTTTAATTTTCCCCTCATAGGATTAAAAGTATATACTGTCCTTTATTTTAACTGACTTTCTAAAACTAGTAATTACCTAGAGAAAAATAATGGTAAACTAAAATATTAAGTGCGGTTATTGCACTGAAAACCCCTTCATAATATAACAATTAATTGATCTTGATCTACAGTATGAAGCGAGTTTCTTTCATAGTATACAAGAGTTCTCATGAGCAGAACAAAAGGGATCCACATCTGTAGTAGGAATACCCATATTGGCATTTATGTAAGTAACTTAAAAGTAATTTCGATCAAGTATTTGAAGCAGTTGCTGGCGGGGGTAGTAATGTTGTAGGCTGACTTTTCTCTCTGAACGTGATCCATGAATATGCGATGCTACCTAGTATGCTTGAAGAGAAGACAATGAGAATAAATAAATGAGCATTTGCCGGAGGGGTGGGGGGGTGCACACTGTGCGAAACTTCAGTCGTGTAAAGCTGTAGAGGGGAATGTTCTATATGTACAAATTTTTTACATCAATAAACCGCGTTGCGTACAACGATTTGTATGGTTGCAACCAATCCATTTAAAGAACTTCGGCATACTCGTTACGGATAACATTACATCCACATTTCGAAACTGGACACTACTGACGCCAAGATTGACCCCATCTGTAATCACAAATTGTAAGGGAGAGTTTAAAGCAGTGGTGCACAAACTTTTTGATGTGAGGGCCAAGCGAAGAAAATAACTAAATGTATTAGCCTACTTACTTTCCATCTAAGTCATAAATTGGGTCACTTTTATATTCTAACTTTTTCATTGAATTTTAAAAGACCCGTGGGGGACACATTTGGCCCGCGGGCCAGGGTTTGTGCATTACTGGTTTGAAGGGTCTGTTGTAGTGGATGTTAATATTTTCTATTTGTAGTAGTACGTTTTTTTTTTTTTTAACTACTACTACTACAGCGTAATTTTTTATTTTTTTAACTCCTACTGATGTAAAGCTCAAAAAGGGTATTACTGAAGTTCATCAGTAAGAAAACTGGACCCGATGTTTTGAAGAATTAAATAGTGGCTTTTACCATGCTTTACAGGTTTGCTCCCCCTAATTTTGAGGGAATAATGATGAATTTATGGAGAAACTGCCTTACTGTAAACTTCACTATGCATTCAACATGAAAGTACTCCTTCCTAAAATTTGACAAAGAAAGGCTAAGTTATGGCGTTATGTACAGATATTCTTTCACTGAAATTTGTTGAACTTTTGTTCAAACTTATAGAGAGAGTATCGAATTTATCAATTTGATGAGGTGCCATGTTGTCCAAGACCTTTTGCACATTATTATAAACATTTACTGCTCTTCGGTATATTACAATTTATTCTAAACCCCATTTTAGCTCTTGAAACAGGTACTGATAATCAACAGTGCAAGCAATAAAATGAAATCAGCCATAGAACAGATTGTCCCAACATTTCCAAACTAACAAAAGGTACTTTTATCAGCGCTGCACAAGTGACAAACAATTTGGAAAAGTAACTTTACAAGTTAAACGGCTGAATAGTAACAAACAGAAGCTTTCAGATCAAAAACAAAATGAATAAAGATGTTTCGCCAGTCTTTTTTCTAAAAATTTTTACCTTGTTTACTATTTCTTCATATTCACGAATACTAAGTAGGCGTAAATAATGCTGGTAAAAGCACTGCAAGGAAAGGAGTAATATTTCAGTAAAACACTTTCCTGAGGTTAAGGGTTGAGAGAGCACTGAAACCAATATTGTATAACAAGATATTTATATTCATAGTAATCACTATCACCGAATTATTACCTTCTCACTCCGTTACCAGCGAGAGATGTTTAGACTATCATTCCACCGCAACTAAACTAAAACTAATATTCGTTTATCAAGTTTTGAATTTTTTGCACGATAAAAATTAGCAATCAGTTTTTGTTTAAGTTTCGTTATGTCTTTAAAGAAATGCAAATCCAACAGATGGTAGTTTTCGAATAGCAATATTAAACGTGCTTCTAACTTAAAAAATTTGGTTTTAATTTTTAATTCCACAACTGCAGTTATGGTTAGTTTTGATGTTAAGGTTGTTTACCAAACTATCTATATATGAAGATCCTGTTTTATTACACCGATGATTAGTAGTTCCCCTATTATTTATTTATCTAACCAACCTATTTACGCAAGTCTAATGTGTTAGGATTTTTCTCGTTAGCATTTAGAATCTGTAATCCCCTTTGTCTTAGCGGAGAGACTACAACCATATACTGTAAAGCATATTTTAGACTTAATAGTCAGTTTGTTTGAAACTAACTTAAAAAAGCAAAACGTCGCTTTACTCCAAAGGAGGGGAACTAAAACCTTTACTGAAAACTGCATAGTTCACCTTTAAAGAATTGGAGTTCATCCACTATAACGTTAAAACTTAATAAGAAACTAATATTCCATTTTCATGAAGTATTGCCTAGTTAAAATCAGATACAGAGTCTATATGATTCCTTTTGCAACAGTTGTAATAAGGTACACACTTGAGAAACCGAGATAGTGCTATTAAGCTTGAAGGATATAAATTAGCAGTTCTGAAAATGCGACGAAATCAATGACGTTTTTAATCATAGAGCAAAAAGTAAAATTCTAGAAATCTCTAACAGGCGCCTACAATATTCAAATCAAATCTATATAATATAATAAGAGCTGTCCGTCTGTCTGTCCGTCACACTTTCAGAAATTGTGAGGAAAAAAATTCAGAAATTGTATTACGGGCGGCAATGTGAAGCTCAAGATTTTCATGACTGTGTTCTTTTCTGTAGTTTAGCAATGGGGGAAGGGTGGGGGAGGGGGTTAGCCCCCAAGTTGTATGAATGGGGGTGAGGAGGTTTTGGGAGATACCAGATTGAGAAATGTTGACACAATGTGAAGCTCAAAATTTTCACGGCTGGGTTCTTTTTTTGTAGTTTAGCCTGTCTAACCGTCAGCGAAGCGGCGAGAACTGTACTAGTAATAATAATGTTTCTAATTTACTGAATCTTTCTGCATTTCAAATTATGAAAATTTTAAGTTATGCTCTGCTTTCCATAAAACTGATAACGTCATAATCACACGCATGATGCGACTATTGGGGCTGACAGATTTAACTTTCGACGCACCTCGTCACTGAGAATCCGGTAATACTATTTACCCAAAGATTACAATTAGTTTGACTGCCGGAACGTCATTTTCTCTTTTTTTTTAGTGATTTTGGTCTAAATTAAATCGACACGTTTCTTAGGGTTTTAATTTATATAATATCGAACCACATACCTTATATTCAATCCAACAAAATTGTATGTGGAGAAAACGTAATCCCCGCCAATCATGATACCCAAATAGGTCACCAAAATATTTTTCAAGCAGCCAATTATGGTTGTGGTGAGGGCGGAATTGTACTGTGTACACAACATAATTGAATACATGAGAATAAATCCCATCATGCAGGAAAGGAGGAATTGGGTAGAAAATAAAGGATCACCCCAATTATCGTACTCCATCACCTGAAAGAGAAAGAAAAAAAATCAGATGAAGAGACGTGTAGGGCGTCATTACAATGACTGGTTCACTTTTAAACGAAATTAAGACTCGAATTTGTAAGGTGAAGATGGCGAGATATTCGATCCCTATAATTTTAGTGTTAAACAAAATTCAAATGAGGTACAATTCCTTTGTAAATATGTCTTTAAACTAAGAAAACTGTTTCGATGAACGTGACGCTCCTGGACTATTTACCTTCTCAAAATCGCCATTCGTCCAACAATAAAAACATGAAAAAGGAAACATAAACAAAGAATTGTAAAAAAGGAGGCCATATTTGCCCAATTCTTTGGCTTCTAACTTCTGCTTCACGAACACTCCGTTGGCGGCAGTGAAGAAGTCGTTCGCGAGGACGAACGTGTAGCCAATGACGTCGAAAGCGAGGTCATTTCTGAAGCGAAAGAGTTCCTTTTAGTCTTATCGGATTTAAGCGACCATGATTTATTAGAATTGTACCCAGCTTTATCGGTCTCGTGCATAATCACCTATAACCTATAACCTAATACCTATTCCTATGTCCCATGTTCATAACGGTAAGGATGAGAAACTTACATTGCCGCCACGAATGACCCAAATATCATTGCGTAAACGGTTAACTGAATAGGAAGAGGGGGATGAACCCTGAAATGTAAAGGCGAAACATTACTTAGGAAACTCTATATTCTTAAATGGTTTTTTATTACATACGTAAACGAATGTGTTTGTAAGTATTCGTTCGATCTTTTGTAGGATCAATACACATCTTTGATTTTCAAAATATAATTTTGGTGATATTAACGATAATTAAGGAAGATTACTGAAACAGACTCTGTACTTCTACTCGGGGGATGCTAAAAAAAATACAAACAAACAAATTGACGCAAGTACTGTTCAAATTACCTTATTCATGACTTAAAGATTCCTGAATCACAAAAAAGAACAGACTTGAGGAAACCATTACGGTTTAAATCCTTGATTCTACTGTTTTTCTATCTATTAATCACACTAACCTTTCTTCCTTCTACCAAGAACCAGGAGAATAAGAGAACTTACCCTAATAATAACTTTTCTCCAATCATCGTCATTAGAATTGAAAATCTTCTTAATACGGTGAACATTGGTAAACTGCGAAACAAAATTTGATTATCAGGAATGAAAAACATGAATAAAAACAATAGAGCTTTTAGAGATAAAATAAACTTATTCGTAACGAATAAATCTTATTATGGCCTAATAAGTACTTAAGATGTACACATAATTGTAAAAGGAAGTCAATTAAAGAACTGCGTTTTCACTGGCTCATCAAAAACCAAAGTGCACATATCGGCAAACATGCGAGCAGTTTTCGTTCATGGTATGGCCAAAATTTTGTCGTAAACAAATTAGTTAACTTTAATTACAAATGACACATGTATGAAAGAAGGCCTTCGTCTGAACGCATTCAATACAGCATGGATTTTCAACCTTTTACGTGCCGAGTACCCCGACTGGGTCACCAGAATGTCACGCGTACCCCTTGGATACGCACCTTGTAGAATCAAGTGCGACGACCTTCAGAGACTTCACAGTTTTTCTCGTTTCCTAAACAATTGACTTTTTTGCGAGCCTTTCAAAATATAAGCGACGATATATTACACACACACACACACACACACACACACACACACACAGTACGTTTCAAAATGTTTGTCTTTCGTGCGTGTCACTTCTATTGCAACCTATTAATTATTAACAATGAATAATAATATTCTCCTTTTATGTAGAGTACAATAGCTAAAGAATTAAATTGAATATATGGTATTCTAGTGTGTGTGTGTGTGTGTGTGTGTACTAGAACACTGTATATTCAACTCAATTCAAAGTTTACACAGATGAACATATTTTCATTATTACAACACAGCACAGCTGTATACATAAATTGCCTTTCGGAAACGACTGCTCTTTACAGGCTGAAATTTACCTTGGTTAACCTTGGTTTTGCTTTCGCCCAAATTATTCATTCTGACGAAGGTCAAGCTTGTTGCTCTACCTTGGACCTACAGTTTAACGTGGAATCCGAACCACAACCCAGCACGGGTGGTCAGAAGTTGCGAAGTCCTTGCCCGGACTCGATCTCACGACCTCCCGATCAGAAGCAGCTCAGCGTCTTAACTACAAGACCACCCAGGGTACCCATTTATCTACCAACCTACTTTTTCTAGAAGGATGAACAGCTGGGTAAGCTGTACGCTGATTGCTTAGGTATAATTATAAATTTTTTGTGTAAATATCAAGACTAAAGGTAATTTACAGACTTTGACATACTGTATTAATTTTAAAACATTACATTTCAATAAATAAACTATGAAAAGGATTTTCAATGTAAAATGTTACACATCTGGGCAACTGATATATGTTTCTTGTTCCACGCACGGTCTGTGTGTAACAAAAGTGCGATGATTCCTCATTTCACGAAGGTGAAGCTTGTCGCTCGTCCTCTTGAGTTGGCCTGGTGAAGTAGAGAGATGGTCTCTTGCGCTCTCCACCTCACATAGCCAGGTACGCCCGACTCATCTGGGATTGTTCTGAGACAGGCGTCTACTCTTCTTTTGAAGGCGGTTGTTCCTCCTCTCCTCTTTCCAGTGAATATATACTCGTGTGTGTATATATATATTATATATACTTAAAGCGAAAGCTTCAAACTAAAGGTGTTTACAAACCACTTACCTTAATCGTTTTGTACCCCCTAAACCAAATAGGAGGTTTCCAATATATAAGAGGTAGAGGCCAAATTTTATTTATTATTTCGGACGAGAAAGACGGAAAATCGATGCATTTTAGCTTCCTTCCTGCGTATAAAACTAACAACGTAGCAATCATCTGAAAAGAAAAACGGCGTTAATCTTAATTGCAACTGATTGCGATTAAGTGTGAAAAGCACACTTGGCCTGGCACTGATCACACGATGCTGCAAAAGCATTGAGGATTTAGTGACATTCTGAAGTTCATACCTGACCAAATTCTTGCTGTGGTTAGAAACAAAGAAAACTACGGATAAAATAAATATTCCAATAATTTTAACTTAGAACACGCATGTGTAATTTATCTCGTGACAATTTGTCTCACTCATTATTTAAAAGGTAAAATCACATCACATCATCCTCGGGAGGGGGAAGTTCACACACTTTACTACGTAGTAGTACATCCTCAGTTACAAATATTAATTAGTTTAAAAGTTCAAACTGAAATCTTTATCAGAAAAGAATACGAGTGATAGAGTTTTAAAAATTTTAGATATTTGATGACATTACCTATATTCACAGTAATCTCATATGAATATGCCCTTAGAAGCATGGAGGCCTTTTAGACAAAATAATGCATTAATTTATTTATTACATAAAAGTGAAAGGGCAAGTGCTAATAATAGTGAATAACAAAAAATAATAATAAATACAATATAAAGTTCACAAAATGTTACGTAATTTTAAATCAAGTGATTTATTGTATATTTAGTTGTTGTGTTGTTGAGCGATCAGCCAAACCCTGATCGAGCAAGCCGGCGGCACGCAGGTAACGACGCCCTCTCCGGAGTGGACCAGAGGTTCAGCGCACTAGTGATGTTGTGTTGCGTTCGTTGTTGTGCTAGAGCGGTACAGTCTGTCATAGTGTTCAACTGTTTGTGGTGTGTCCTGGCACAGGTGTATATTAGTAGAAAACAAATGATGCTTAATAAAGAAATATAATAAAGAAATATAAAAAAGAATTACGAAATTAAAAGTGTTTAATGAAATTAGCATATTTTAAATAGGTGATTATAAAATGGGAACTTCGTCACTATGGTAAAAATACAGTAGTGAACTTATACATCAGTAAAAACTAATGGGGTACTTTTCAGTGATTTGCGAAATAGTGACGAAGCCTGCCTGATACGCATGGGAATTGCATTCCATACATCCGCTCCTTTGAAAGAGTGAATTTCCTGCAGTTTCTATTATATAGTTACGTTTGTGTATAAAATCACTGGGCAGTCTGGGTTATAACGATGGTGTATTTAATAGGGGGTGATTGCTCTTTGAATGGGTGATTTATGTTGATTTTATTGATAACTTGAACATACTGACGGCACACTGAATTTGTATAGGTCATTTAGTTTTAAAATATTTAACTCTTTAAACATTGGGGGGAATGTGACTTTGCTGGCATATCTGAGAGAGTTCGAAGACATTTTTATGAATTACTCAAAGAATGTTTTATATATTTCTTTAAGATACCCCATGTTGTAATGCAATATAATAAATGTGGATAGATGAAGGAATAATATAGGGTAAGGAATGCGTTTTGAAGAAGGTTTTTTAGTTTAAGTAATATAAAAAAAATCTTGATATTTTGGATTTGCCATATTGTACACGACTGGTTTGCTCATTGTATCAGTTGCTCGGACACACTAGCACCGGACCTGAAATGTAGATTTTCGCCTAAATTAATGCCAAGTATTTTAACCTCATTCACCCTCGCAACAGTACTATTCCCAATTTTTATTCAGTTTGTATAATGTTTTGCGAATTTAATAATCCTATAAGTTAGCTTGTCAAGTTCAATAAAAGTTTATTAGCACAAATCCACTTATACACATTTTCTAATTGCTCGTTCGTTTCATTGATCAGAAAGTCCGAGTCCGAGGGAGGTAAGTGTGGTATCATCTGCGTATTGTACGCAATTTAATGTGGTTGAGAGATGAAAATAGTTGACGGGAATCATAAATAGTAATGGGCCAAGAATAGAACCTTGTGGGACTCCACTAGTTAGCATCGCCTTGTCCGATAAAAGGATCTTTTAATCCGCTGTACTGATGACGATTTGACTGATAGAACCTAAACCAATCGAGGATATTTCCTCTTATTCCATATATGTGAAGTTTATTCAATAAGATTTCACGCGAAAGTGTATCAAATGCTTTTGACAAGTTGAGGAAGATCAAGGGAGCGCGTTTTCTGCTGTTTAAGTTCTGATACACATTTCTATTAGCGTGTTTATGGCATCTTCCGTCGTATGTCCACCTCTAAACCAAATTGTTTTAGCTAAAATATTGTATTTGATTAAGAATTAGTAAGTTTGCTATACACGACAAAAGTAAAAAGATATTTCGACGAAATATCTTCAGAAAGTTCAAAAGTTATTCCACTTTCAAATTGGTACAACTTCAACTGCGTTTTCTGACGTTTTTTACTTTGTCTTTTAGCCATCTTCTAGGAGGGCCTCATATAGTTTTATCCAGTACTTTTTATATCTCTTTTAAATTTTGCATTCTTCTATGTGAAAGAAATATATGATGATAATAATAACCATTAAGGAGGCAACAAAATTGCACAGCCCTCAGGCCAAATAATGCAGCCTACTGCTCCAACCCCCGTATGATGCTGATAATAATAATAATAATTTATTATCACCAGCATCATTGGGTGTCGAACCCCGACCTGTGTCTTCACTTCGATAAGAGGGGAAACTGTTACCCAATCTGTGTGTGTGTGTGTGTGTGTGTGTGTGTGGTGTGTGTGTGTGTGTGTACTATACCCATAGTAGAAAAATAAGAAACCCAGAGGATATAGGATTCCTACAAACAGCCATGAGCAGAATCTACAATTGGTCGGAAGGCAACAATATGAAATTTAACACTGAGAAATTTCAACTGTTAAGGTACGGAAGAAGGAAGGACTTAAAATCTATGGAATACTACACCCCAAATGGACAGGAAATTCAGAGAAATTCTAAAGCAAAATATTTACGTGTTGTAATGACTGATGACGCGAAATTTGAAACATAAAATAAGATAGAAGTAGCAGTACTGAAGGAATAACTGGACAGACACCGAGAACCCTTAAACGAAGGGATAGAAATATAATGATTCCTCTATTGAAAACATTGATCATACCCAGGTTGGGATACTGCTCGGTCCTAACAAACATCCCCATAAAAAAGACGACGTTAATCAGCTAGAAGGGATTCAGAGAAGCTTCACAGCCAAGATCAATGGATGCAAAGAATTAAATTATTGGGAAAGGTTACATAAATTAAACTTATATTCACTGGAAAGAAGGAGAGGAATACATCATTATTTACATTTGGAAAATAATAGATAAACTAGCCCCTAATCTTACTCTAAACCCTATAACCCCCCCAAATAAAATGGAAAATAGAAAAGAAGGTGTCGGTTCCCAAATTGAAGGCTAGACAGGGAACATCCTCAACCCTGAAGGAAAATTAGTTTTGTTGCGAGAGGACCAAGACTGTTTAACCAGCTGCCCAAGTAACTAAGGAACACGAGTGGTGTTGTGGTGGCTATCTTCAAAAGAAGATTAGACGCTTGGCTCAGAACAATCCCAGATGATCCGGGCGTACCTGGCTATGTGAGGTGGAGAGTACAAGAAACAAACTTTCTACTTCACCAGGCCAACTCGAGAGAAGGGGGCGACAAGCTTGACCTTCGTGAAATAAGGAATCATCGCACGGAACATTTGAAAGGTTGAAAGGAAAGGTATATACTGTGTATATATACGCCTCGGTTGTGTAGTAGTTAGCATTGCTGACTACGAATCCATCGGCCCCGGGATCGAGACCCGGTGACGACAGGCGGCGCACAGCAAAACCCAGCTGTTCATCCTTCCACACAATAAAAATTGGTTGATAGATAAATGGGTACCCTGGGTAGCCTAGTGGTTAAAACGCTGGGCTGCTGATAGGGAGGTCGTGAGATGGAGTCCGAGCGAGGACTTTGTAATTTCTGACCGTCGGTGGTGGGGCGTGGTTCGGATTTCATGTTAAATTGTCGGTCTCAGGTGGAGTGACAAGCTTGACCTTGTATATGTATGTATATGTATATGTATATGTATATATATAATATATATATATATATAACCACTACAAAATAAAACATTGAAGTACTAAGAATAAAAATACAATGAAAAATAGCAATGGCGACGTTTAGTGAAGCTCCGGACAAACTTTTTCATTTCATGAAACCCATGATTTAGAAGATACTGGTGAATGAATAGCTTGGATAGCCTAATTGGGTCGGCTGATTGATTGATTTCTTGCATTAGAGTGCACTGAGCCCGCCTTGCTACTTCAGGAATCTCTCTTATAATGTAAATTAGGGATTCTAATATCAACTAGGGGAAAAATAATTTTCAGTCAACGCAATTTTATAAAAAAAAAAAAAAAAAAAAAAAAATTTAACAGGAAGTTTTGCTCACAGCGACGCCAAGCAACTGAAGGGGGGGTAAGGTAACAAACAAACCATTTTTATCTTACATGGATACATACTACTACTTTCTGGAATACATGGCGGAATTGGATACAAAAGACGCTCTGATTAGTAAATTAGAAGACGAATCAAAAGACTTAAAAGAGACACAACTGACCTAAAACAACGGGTCACCAACCTCACTGGAAAAATATCCACACTGGAAAGATACGTTGAAGATCAGAAGAACGAGAAGAAGAAAATCCTCAGTGAACAAAGACAAGAACCCAGAAAGATACCTTCTTCCTCGCGGGACTCGGCATCCCAGAGGGGAACCAAAACGAAAATTCTAATACAGTAGTCGCAAAAGCGATAAGGGATAAACTTCGCTTGAACATCCCTCAAAATATTACCCAGGCGCATCGAGTGGAAAGACTCAGCAACGATGGTGATAAAAGACTAATTAAATTTAAGCTTTGTGATCCTCACTGGAAGTCGGAAATTATAAGTGTTCTTATACGAATCAAACCCAATATACTTCATTAATGAATCGCTTTGTAATTACAAAAAGAAATATATGACAAATTGCTAAAACTTAAAGAAAAACTCAAAGACCCGTTACGTGAGAGAAGGTAAGATTTACGTTTGAAAAAGTGCGGTGGGACAAAAAGTAATTATTTATACTAAATCCGACTACGATAATTTCCAACAACACGTACAAATAAATGAGCCTTCCGCGTAACTAAAAGGTATATTCCGTTAAATATTGTTATAGCACTACAACCCCACTGAGTTATTTACATAATATTAGTTCTTGCATTATTATATATTTCACTGTTTATCAGTTTTCCTTTCCTTATCTTTATTTTCAATATTATTTCGGTTATTCTTTCTTCCACTTAAGTTTTACTTCCTTTCTTTTTTCTTTTGTAATCTTTTCTAGATTTGTGCGAGGTATAGATCTATACAAAGTAACTTCTAACCATATCAACAATTTAACTGCATCATTGCGGGAGATTTAAATATCGATCTTGCTAAAATAAACTCCAATAATAATAATGCTAACTACTTCTACAATCTCGTCACTGCGAATGGCTTTAATTACAACTAAGCCAACAAGATTACATGGTACCATAGAAAAAACTACTTTATTAGACTAAATGTGGGTGCTATCTTTTCTTGACTGTACGTCAAGTATACTCCTATTACATATTACGGACCATCTGCCCACATACACAATGCTAATTAGCCATTTATAAATAGAGAGAATAAAATTTGACTATAGGCCCTACAACTACAATAAAAAATTGAGATTTATCAGGGGAAGTATCAAGTTTCGACTGGTCGAGAATAACCAACTGTGAAAAAGAGAAACAAAATTTCAAACACTCTAATGGATATATTTAACGCTAATTTTCCTCTAAAGTCGAAACTAGTGTCAAAAAATAATTTATAACCAGTGGATCACTCCAGCCCTCATTGTAAGCATAAACCGTAAACATTCTCTCTATAAACTATGGATAAATGAATTATCAATGAACAAACGTATACAAATTTTTAGAACAGACTAAATTCGCTCATAAAAACTGCAAAAGCGGACCATTATTTTTCTAAAATTACCAAACAAAAATCTAATCTTAAAGGATTATGGAATACTTTAAAGGTTTTAGTTAACGCCAAAAAAGAAGAGACATTCCGTAAATTCGTTAACGCAGGATGGAATTTCCTACACTGATCCCAAAGACATGGCCAATTTATTAAACAATTTCTTTGAAAATAGGAAGCAATACGTCAGCAGCCATTCCAGAATCAGACAGTCACTATCAACAATATATGCCACAACCCACACCAAATACATTCTTATTTGAACCAATTCTGCCAAACGAAACATCAGCTACATTGAAAAACTTTAAAAATTACGCTGATATCAGTTCAATTCCAGTAAAAATGTATAAACCAATATCAGATGATATAAAAAACCCCCTCACAAGACTTATGATTGAGTCAATAGTACGAGGTATATTCCCTGATTACCTAAAGATAGCCAGAGTTTGTCTACTATTCAAATCAGGCAACTCTGATTCTCCATCCATTACTGGCCAATCTCCATATTACCAACTTTAAGTAAAGTATTTGAAAGAATCCTATACAACAGACTAATCAGATTCTTAGCTAAATTCGACATCTTAGCAAACACACAATTTGGGTTTAGATAAGGCCACACCACAGAAGATGCTATCAATATACTATTAGAAAATATCTATAAAAACCTAAACGCTAAAAAAAAAAAAAATCCTAGTTTTCCTTGACCTGTCGAAAGCCTTGGCATCGAGTTAGATGACAAATTAAATTTCAAGTCACACACAAAGTATCAAATCGAAAATATCTCGATATCTCTACATAATATTCAAACTCGAAAACACAATTCCCCAAAATGCCCTCCTCACGCTGTATTACTAATTTATTCATCCACACTTACAATACGGAATCAGTGCATGGGGTAATGCAAAGAATTATATACGATATTTGCTAGAAATAATCCATAAAAAATGCTTACGAACTCTCTCAAACAACGATAATATAATAGGCAATCTCATCACTCTCAGAAATTTTAATATTCTAAAAACTAAATAACTCGTATAAACTTACTGTCGGTATCAGTATGTACAAAGTTGCTAATAATAGAAACTATACTTCGCCCATTCATAGGGCGATTACCCCTCATCAGACTAATCATAATACAAGGCTTCCCAATAATTTCATACATAAATCAAATTATTCAATGCGAATTGCAGGAAATGCTCTCTCCTACAAAGGGGCAGATATCTGGAACGCTATACTTATTGTCAGACAAGCACCATCATTACTTTTGCTTCGGAAATCACTAAAGAAACTTTATTAACTCCTATTAATGTGTGTGAATGTGTGTGTGTGTGTGTGTATTGCAACTTTTAAATATTACTAAACAAAGAAAATCACCCGCAGTATTGTATGTGCACCATTCACAATCTTAAATTGGGTGCAGTCACAAGTTATATAAATTATATGTTAAAAGTTTCCATTATATTATGACAGTTATGCGTGTCATTTATCTGTATTTTTGTAGCTAAGATTGTATCATCATTTCTAATTTGTAATAATAGAAATTACTTATTTGGTATTTCAAGATGTTCAGTTTATCGTATTGTTTACCATTTTACTCGTCTATTATTTCTCTTATGTAGTTTTTACCATTTCCTTTTCTATTATTTCGAAGATTATTTCAATTTTCATTTGTAATGACGGAGTTAACTAAATGCAACTTTATTTTATGTTTTGCTAATTTTATTTATATTTCTTATTTTCCTTCGTAAAAATAAGAATGAATCTCAAAGACTTTTGCATGAAAAGCTGTCATGCTTCCCAACGGCATATTCAGATAAGAATATTGTAATTAAACTTCTTATCACTAAAAAATACAAAATTAAATGTTGATGCCAACATTGCGTAAACCTATATGGATGTAATGCGTATATTAAGTAATGCGTTTTCTCAATAATTATTATACACTAAATTCCAATGGCGAAATATGTAAATTAATAACTCTACTATTTACATTAATGTTAATTTTACGTGAGAAACAATTACATGTATAAAAAAAAAAACCTCCGTCGATAATTTTCCTTATCATCGTCAATCATAATCAACAATCATTATTATCACTGCTGATGTGTAAAGGAACTCGAAGTTTTATGGCATGGCAGAAACCAAATACTGTATGAAATGCTAAGACTTTGAAAATGAAACAAACACACACACACACTTAAATATAATTGTGTCGTGTGCTAAATTTCAATATGAACTTTGTAATGTTTATTAATTGTTACTAATTATTTTAAAAGAGAACAAAAATATATCTATTTTAATATAAAAATTTCATAAAGAATTATTTTAAAATGGGACCAACCATCATAACCGTTAGTAAGTAGTATTTGGACAACTAATCAAGTCTACGTCTGAGATATTTAAAAAATGGACCTTGTTCACCAGTCTCGTTTCTGGAGTCGTTAAGAGAAGGTCGTTGCTGTTTGGTGCTGAAGAAATGTAATTTGTGATTTAAAATTTAACTTAATGTTTCCTCCACGATCCAATATTAAATTAAGATTTCACGTTCGCTTTTTCTCGTTATTATTACTGTCCTAATTAAAATAAAACTGTAAATAATGATAACTGTCGTCATTTCCCAATTTCTCACTTACAAAGAAAAAAAAAAAAATATCGCTCGCAGGTTCGATAACCTATTTGAGAACTGGCTACGTTCTTTCTACCCGTCTGCCGTTTTATAGAATTTAGAAATCAGTGTAAAATAAGTAATAAGAGTGAAAATAACGCGGAGTAAAGAAAAATAAATAGAAATTAAGGACGTTTCACGACAGCCACGTAATAAATTTATTCGTCTAATAATAACAATTATTACCATTTTCATGGAAATTATAAACTATTTTTAAAGGAGCTTCTTATCGCTTCCATTTATTTTACAGTACGTAATTATGGCAGTGATATATTATATATACACAGTACAGTATAGAGAAACCATTTATCCATTAGCGAAATCTAGTTGCACCGATACCGATACTACAAAAAAGTGCCGATACCGATACTTTTTAATTAATAGTTTTAAAATTGATTATTAATAAAAGTTCAAGTAAATGATATAATATCTCAATTAACTTAAAATGCCTTTCCCAATCCCAACTTAGGGCCTTGGCCCTAAAGCCATTACTAATAAAGTTAGATGTAAATTTAATGTTGTATAAAAATATTTTAAATTAAATTAATACAAAGATGATAATTTTATAACTTATTACTGTAAACTATATTATCATACACTGGTATATTGGGGTACATACAGTAAAAGTACTGCTATCACTGTAGGCTGGTCTAGCTTACTTGGGCCCTATACCATTATTAATACATAAGAATTGTAAATTTATTTACCAGAAATATTTTTTATTTTATCAATATATATATTTGAAATTAAATTAAGAAAAAGAAAATATATATATATATCTTATTATATAAAGTTCTAAACCAATGAATGCATATAATGGTAGTGTATTATCAATAACTTTACACACGAGATTCAAGCATTCAAGCAACTGAATGGTTTATTATGATTATGCATGCCGCGTGGTGCCATCTATGAACAACTTTACAAAACTTTCATTTTTACTGAAAACTATTACTGTAATTTGAAATTGTATATTTATATGATACTGTATTACTGTATTGAATATTTGTAATCTTGTATAGGGGCCTATAGTTACATTTTATGATTTTTTGTTTTGTTAGTAAATGTAAACATTGCTAATTTTGATAAAATATATATTAAACAACTAAATAAGATATTACTGTATAATAATAAAAAAAATTAATTTTATATAAAATAAGATAATTTCTTCAAAAAACAGTAATTCAAAGTATCGGTATCGGTTTTCAGAACAGTATCGGCCGATACCGATACTTTGTGAAAAGTGGCCGATACGGCCGATACCGATACATCGGTGCAACTCTAGCGAAATCGATGAAACTCTAAAATAAACCAAAATAATGTACTTTCATAATAACGAAATAAAAGATTAGAGGAATCTATTTACACGAAACTTTGTCAATTGACTGAAAGCAATAAACTAAAAAAAAAATATGTATAATTTTGAGAACTGAACTTTGTTTTTAAGATAGAAGTTTTGAGGTAGGAACAGACTCTGGAAGCGCAATCCCCTTTATTTTACGAGTTTCAAAAATGAACAAAATTTTCCAAGTCACAATATAAACACAACACACCCAAATCAATTCCTTATAAATATTTACATTCGGTCTCTTACCAACCACCGTCAATCACATTTCATTCTTCGTTCCAAAATGAGAAATACGAAAGTGGAAATCTAATAAGAGGCAATTTTCAAATCGATCCCCCACCTCCCGACTTCCGCTTTATTAGATTTTTCACGTAAATTACTTTTGGGGACTTCAAACGGACCACGACACTCTTTTAACCTTTCCTCAAATTTTGAATTCTCACTTTCGGACCGCGAATGGAAATGAGAATGGCGCCAAGCGGGAAAATAAATAAATCTTGACGTTAAAAATTACTTTAAAATCCAAGACAGTAAAATGGGGAGACTCCAAACGAAGGGGTGGTTTCAGTTTTAAAATTAATAAATAATTCTATCCCTTTATTATATTTAGTGGCTTAAAGACCCTGAATCCCTTCCCAAATTTAGTCAATTTTGTTTCTGCAACTTTGGTAATCGAGTCACGGTTCGGAATCGCTGCCTTTTACGAAACAAAGATTTTCAAAAATGGTTTCAATATTTTATCAACCTCTTAAGGCATTATCGACGAATTATACTGCCTATCGATAGGTATAAAAGCGTAAAAAGTGACGTTTAACGGGTTAATAGATGGGGTGTTCAATTTTTTTTCTAACAATCAATACGAGTATTTTGTGAGAACTGCACACATCAACCAAACAATAACTTACATTCGGTTAAAAAATTTCTGCGTCGTGAAACTTCGTGTTCCTTACTAATATTCATCACTGAGAAAACGAGTTTTAAGAAAAAACATTTTGATTCGACTGTACATAACTAAGCTGCTAAAACGATTGTCATCAACATCAAAACGTCGAATTTTTTTTTTTTTTGGCATACTTTTCAAAATGTTTTGAAAGTTCTCGGGTGCAATGTTTGGTTCAAAGAAATAATGCCAACATTTGAAAAATCGGTATGATCTAAACGTCCAACACATCAAAACATTTATGGATAAAATAATGTTAATTTCCCGTACTCATTTCACCTACAATATAAAATAAGCAACACGTCAAATTTTCACCGCCCCCCCCACCCTCAACTCCCATTCCTAGGCCAGGTAAGGAAGGAAAGTTTAAATTACTTTAAAGTCAACCAAGACGGGTTTATCGACCGAACGCATACAGAACAATTACGATATTGTAATAAAGATTTTAAAATAGTCAGTAAACATCATTCATAATGCAGTGGAAACAATCATTTTAGAAAAAAAAAATGGCCCTTCAATTTTCAAAATACACAGTTGCAATGCATTGGAAGAACTTCCTAAATTTGTGATTATTGCAATTGTATCAGGTCATCCCATACGTAATGTCGTTTTTTTAGATCGGAATTTGAAGGGAAAAAAAAAAAAAAAACTTTTTAATCTAGTATATATTTTCCATCGGAATCAATGACACTGCCAACGTCCTACAAGCTTTTCAATGCCATGTTTATAAAATTCAGGCGGTTTTGAGGCAAAAAAAACGTACAAAGACTGGTGTGCAGGTCATCTAAAGAGGTATACTGTTTCTCGTCAAGATAGTTTTGCAAACTCCTGAAGAGATGATAATCTGAAGGCGCAAGGTCTGGAGAATATGGAGGATGTGGAAGTTTTTCCCACCCAAGCTCCTCAATTTTTGCAGAAGTGATCCGAGCGGTATGAGGACGTGCGTTGTCGTGGTGGAACATGATTCTTTTCCGATTAACCAAAGGTCTCTTTTCTTTTAGTGCAGTGTTCAATCGATCCAGTTGTTGACAGTAGACTTGAGCGGTGATTGTTTGGTTGTGTGGTAAGGTTTCAAAGTGTATTACACCACCTTCATCCCACCAAACATTAAGCAACACCTTCCGAGGGTGAAGATTTGGTTTTGGCTGTGGTGTCGCTGGTTCTCCGGCACAAACCCACTGTCGACGGCGCTTAACATTCTGGTACAGTATCCACTTTCCATCACCAGTCACTAAACGGTGCAAAAACGGATCTTGGAGTTCACGGGAATGAAGAGCTGTGCTAATGTTTACCCACACCCTCAAATTGTCGACCGACAATTCATGTGGCACCCATTTTCCTAACTTAAGCACTTTCCCGAGTTGTTGCAAATGTCGATGGATGGTGGACGGGGATGAATTGAGTTTCTGGGCCAATTCTTCGACAGTTGTTGAACAGTCTTCTTCAAGTGCGGCTAACATCAGGTCATCATCAAACTCAGCAGGGGTGTTCAGAGCGTGCTGCATCTGTCAAACAGCAGTCACCATTCCTAAACTTTTGAAACCATCTTTGACATTTCCGCACATGCAGAATATCGTTGCCATAAACTTCCTGAATGTTTCGCGTTACTTCAGTAGCACTATTCCCTTTTTTGAACTCGTAAAGCATTATATGCCTGATATGTTCTTCTGATACCGCCATGTTTATGAGGTGTTTACATAAAGCAAAACACACGTCTTCACTGGTCAAGGTCTGTAAAGTATGTAGCGAACCACGATAGATCTTCTCTTAGATATAACCTTCGGAAAATTTATGCTTAAACCGAGTAGGACTAGTTTAAACTTAATCTATCGTGGTGGGCGGGCTCCCGTGTTGACCCAGTGGGCTACGTCAGCGGGGGCTTAGCCCCCGGAAGGGTCACCTATGCCGGACAGGCTACTGGGGAGACCGGGCTAAGTGCCACTAAAGTCTTTGGTTCCCAGTACGGGTCCCCAGTGCTGTCCTCCGGAGGTGACGCCCTTAGGGCGTCACTGTGTTGGTTGGGTGTCCGGGTCGGTGGGATTGGGGGCAAACTTTCGCATCACGGGGCCCCGTTTTTAAACCGACGGTGTGTCCTCTGGGGACGAGGTACCCCGCCCACAGCGGTTTGGGCTCGGCCTCCCTTTCTCACCAGTAGGCAGTTTCTCGCGGCCCCTGGGTCCGTTTTTCTCAATCTAATAACTTATGGATACTTCTACTACTTCTTGCCCTAGAACTCGGGTGGTGGGCGACCAGCCCCCCGAGTCCTCTACCACTGGAAGACCACGTCGTGAGGGGGTCGCCCCTCCTCTGGCTACGGAACACTCGCATTCTCCTCCCTCGTCACCGACTGCAACCTGTACCTCGACCATGCCTTTGGACACCTCCTCTAGAGCGGGGGTCCCACCCCAGCTCCCCTCAGCCAGCTACGGGCAAGACAACAGGGTCGACAAAAGCCTCGCCCCGAAAACCAAGCCTCTCGCTCTTTCCGTATGTCCCTTTCACCCGTCATCGACCCGCCTTTCCACGGAGAGAGCCCCGTGACGGACAGGGAAGTCGGCGCCCACGTCCGTCCTATCGACCACTAGATGTCCCAGTCCACTTCGAACCAACAACTTCCCTATTCCTACCCAATATTCACAAATTTTTAGTTATTCGCCCTACTTCTGGGTCCCTACCGTCCAACTCTGAAAGGACATTTCAGGCGATCCGCACGCGCAGCAACTCTAGCCGTTATGACGTCCGACCACAGAAGGACGCTTCTCTCCTCATAAAATCGCGAACAGAGGCAGAAACGAATGCCCTACTCTCCCTCACAGAAATCCTCGGATGCTCGGTGACCGTTTCCCCTCACCCTCGCCTGAACCAGAGTCAGGGCATTATCTTCGCTATTCGTTTATTGATGATACCCGAGAACGAGTTATTAGAAGACCTCACACCCCAGGGTATCATTAAGGTTAATCGATTCACTTCTCGTCAAGGAGGTACCTCCTCCCCAACCCCGCGCCTCCTCTTCACGTTCAACACCCTAGTCCCTCCCGGACGTGTTGTGTGGAGCATGGGAGACCGCGCGCCATGCGAGTTCTCGGTCCGCCCATACATTCCAGACCCGACCCGTTGCTTTAAGTGCAATAAGTTTGGTATGCCGACAGCCACAACAACTGTGCGTACGTTGCGGGGATATCGCCCACCCAGAACGATGTCCCAACTCGCCTAAATGCTCAAACTGCGCCGGCACACATCCTTCTTCGTCTCGTGAATGTATTTTTTTTAAGTTTGAGAAGGAGGTCCTTGCCCTGCGGGTGGCGAACTTCATCAGCCTCCGAGAGGCGCGAGACAGGGTGCGGAGTCGGGAGGTGAGGCCGGGGGTCTCTTATGCTGCAGCCCTCGGCTCAGTTCCCTCGACTCGCCGTCCGATCCCCCCATCGACTACTAATCCCCCTTCCCGATCGGGCCCCACGCCGGCCCGGCAGCCGCTGTCCCCCTACCATGAATCTCCAAAGCTACACACTTCCCAGACCTCTGGAATGGGACTCTCGGTTCCCGTCTCCCAGGGACCCCGCTTTCACCGCACTCCGAGAACACACCCAAACCTAGAGCCGGGGTAAATCAACGAGGCGGAGACGCCGGAGTGAGTCTCCAGACTCACCAACCATCCAACAAGGCTCCCCTCTTCTCCTAAATCTAAAAGGAGAACTCGAGCACCTACACCCTTAACCTCGCCTACGATGACCCTCTCACCCTCGCACTTACCACTGCAGAAATTGACAGTCGTTGTTGACGTGCACGAGCCACCAACTAGGGCGAAACACGGGGCAGATCACCCCACATCTGAGGATCCAGTGGACGCGGCACTGGCACGCCTACATGGTGTGACCAGAGTACCCTCGGCCGCACCCTCGAGCCTCATGGATCTACCCTTACCCCCTGGTGCCATCTTCTCCACCACCACGGGAGCACCCTGGCTCATCCCCTTGTACCCCACTGACCCGGCCCCTCTCATACCTCCGGCTCTTCCCTCATCGGCCACCCAGACTTTGTCCTCCCCACCCGCCCGGTTTTACTGGTACCCCCTGTCGTCACCCGGGTGTCCCGGGAAACCACAGACAAACAGGGAGGTGCCAATTTGGACAACGGAACCCTCCCCGTTGCATGACCACTGAACCCTGCCTAGAGACTCCTCCCTCTGAGCCCGCGACGGTCCCGGGCTGCCGCGATCCACGTCTCCGGTCCCGTTCGGTCGACTCGGCCCCACAGTCCCCGAAGGGGTTGGCAGGTCAGCCGATTCCCTCCTTGGTGAACGGCAGGTGACCCGACAGGCCCCCGACTTACCCCCCGCCATCATGGACCTAGATCTCCATCCACAGTCTAACTCCCTAGCTTCACCCTCTCCACCCTCGTCCAACAATGAACCCTCCGAAAGCGACGATCCTACAATGGAACTGTAGGGGAATCTTCGCAAATTACGAAGGCCTAAATTCCCTGATTGCCTCTGCTCGTCCGGTATGTGTCTGTCTCCAGGAGCTAATCCTGGGGACCAGACCGATGCCCTGCCCTACCGGATATTCTAGCACTACCTCTCCGTCTCCTACCTGCACACGAAGGGGGGCTGCCATCCTCGTCCACCGTACAGTCCCCTTTCACAACCTCCCTATTAGATCCCCGTTACAGGTGGTTGCTGCCAGGATTTTCCTGGACAAGCAATACACAGTCTGCTCGATCTACCTCCCCCTCACTCCCAAGTTTCCCGCGATGACCTGGTTGAGGTTGTTCAACAACTCCCCAGGCCCTTCCTACTCTTGGGCGATTTCAATAGTCGCCACCCCTTTGGGGTGATACGACCTCCACTTTTGTGGCTCCGACGCTGATTACCCTCATGGCTGAACCCTCCTTCGAGTGCCTCAACGACGGCTCTCCCACACACTACCACGCCACCAGATGCACCCCCGTCATCCTGTATAGATCTATCGTTCATCTCGACGGACGGCCTCCTGGACTTCACCTGGCAAGTGCTTCGGGATGACCACGGCAGTGACCACTTCCCTGTTTGCCTCACACTGAATCGGCACGATCAGACCGTTCTGGTACCGGAGAAGTGGATAACGGCCAAAGCTAATTGGCCACTTTTCCAGGACAACACTTCCACACGTTGTACGACGACCCACTTTCCATCCTCCGATGAATGCATTGCGTACTTTGAGGCGACTGTTGTCGCAGCTGCAAGCACCAGCATTCCACAATCTTCTGCCTACCCCCGAGCCCGACGAGTACCCTGGTGGAACCGAGTGCGCGGAGGCCACTTGTGCCAAGAAAAGGGCTACCCGACGATTTTATCGTACGCGAACCCCTACCCATCACATGGAGATGCAGCGGGCCAGAGCCGTTGCTCGCCGTGCGATGAAGAAAGCGCGCCGAGCTCCCTGGCGTACCTTTGTGCCAGGTATCACCTCCTCCACACCATCGGCTACCATCCTGGAAGAAGGTACGGAGTTGTCGAGGGACGACACGCCCCCTCCCGACCAATGACGGGCTTCTCTATGAACCTAGGTCAGTGGCGAATCTTCTAGCATCTACCTTCGCTGCCGTCTCCTCCACAGACAGCCCCCACGCACTGGCCCCTAACAAGAACTGCTCACCATCCCTCGACAACTCCTACAATCGGCTGTTCACCATGCGAGAGCTACAGGCGGCACTGGCCTCTAGACGGTCTCCTTCCCCTACTGTTTGATCCAACACATCCATCCTACTATGCAACTGTTCCTCCTAGATCTCTACAACCGTATATGGATTGAGGGCACTTTCCCCTCTCGGTGGAAAGAGGCCCACGTAATACCAATCCCCAAACCCGGCAAAGACCCCCTTGACCCCACTAATTATAGACCAATCGCATTAACATGCTGTGCCTGTAAAATCTTCGAGAAAATGATCGCCGCGCGACTCTCCTTTCTCCTTGAAAACACTGACTCCCTCCCGGCTACCCAGTCTGGCTTTAGACAGTTCCGCTCCACTACAGACCCCCTCCTGCTCCTCAGCCGAGATATACAGAACGCCTTCAATAGGGGACAGTTTGTCCTGTCCACTTTCTTCGACATCCAGAAGGCCTACGACACCACCCATCGACGTATAATCCTCAGTGAGCTCCAAAATTTGGGTTTCGTCGGAGCCCTGCCGACCTTCATCAGGGCTTCCTCTCCTCCGGACCTTTCAAGTACGGGTGGGCTCAGTCCTCTCTGACACCTTTGAGCAAGAGGACGGGGTCCCACAGGGAAGCATCCTCAGTGTCATATGCTTTTCACTGGTAATGAACACAGTAGCAATCCCTTCCACCCACCGTCCGTTCCTCCATCTACGCAGACGACCTTGCGATATGGTTCGCGGGCGGGAACTGCCCGTCGTGACAAATTCAGCTCGCCATCCATCGGGTGGAGAGGTGGGCGACATCAGTTGGTTTCCGCCTATCCACCTCTAAAACCAAAAGTATGGTCTTCAGAAGAAGATCCACAGCCATACCTGCCCCCTCGGTCACGCTATACGGCGAGCCCCTCGAAGTGGTGCCCACCGCGGTTTCTGGGCATGACCTTGACCGACGGCTCAACTGGGTTCCCCACCTCAGGCACCTGAAACACACTCCAGCGTCCCCTCGCTCTCCTAGACCACCTTTCCCACACCACGTGGGGCGCTGACCGACGCTCGCTCCTCCGTCTTTACACCTCCGTGGTCCAGTCAAAGCTGGACTATGGGAGTGTTGTATACGGGTCTGCCTCCAGCACTTCCCTCCGAATCTTGGACCCGGTACTTAACAGGGGCCTCCGCCTCTCCACCGGTGCCTTCCGATCCTCCCCAGCTTCCAGCCTCCAAGCAGAATGTAACTACCTCCCTCTCACCCACCGACGGGGTCTGCTCCTCATGCGGACCTACGCGCAGAGGCTGCCCTCGTCACTTCTGTGCGCGGCGATTTTAGAACCTCCACCCCAGGGTCAGAGCTGGCACTTCACGGAAGCGGTCCGCTCTTTCCTGGATCTTTCCAACATGCCCCCTCCTTCAGTCACCCCCATCTCGTATCATATCCATCCCCTGGCTCCTCACCCCTATCAAGTTTTGCAGGGACTTATGTGCCCTGCCGAAAGCTACTACGACCGCTACAGTATACAAGTCGCTCTTCAGGAACACGTAACCCGACACCTGGACGCTGTCCCCATCTATACGGATGGTTCCCGATCAGAGGATGGTGCGGCTGCCTCAGCGGTGATCGTGACCCAGCCGCTCTCTAGAGCCGTTCCCCTTCCCCGTGAGGCCTCTGTCTTTTCAGCAACTCTTCGCTATTCTGGAAGCCCTCGACATTATAAGCACCCACTCCGCCAACTCCTATGTCATCTACTCAGATTCCCAAAGCGCACTGCTCTCCCTTGAAAAATTTAACCCCCTCACCCACTTGTCCGCACCATCCAACAAACCTTCCACTCCTTAACGGCATCCCAGCACAAGACGGTCACCTTCTGCTGGGTCCCGGCACATGTTGGTACCCGGAGTAATGAGGCGGCGACCCGGTCCCTCCCTTTCACGGACTTTATCCCCGACTCTCCGCTCCCACTTCCGTTCCATCTGGCAACGGGATTGGGACCAGGCTATACACAACAAGCTCCAGCGGGTAAAACCACACCTTGGATATTGGGCTTCCTCGTTCCATAGGTCCCGTCATAAAGAAGTGGTTCTAGCCCGTCTCCACTAGGCACACACGGTCACCTTATGGCTAAATTGCCAGCCCCGCTCTGCCCACCTGCCATACCCCATCACCGTCGTCCACCACCTGGTCGAATGCCCGAATCTGTATGAACACCGCAACAGCTGTTTCCCCTACCTGTCCCGCATCCCCACGTCCAAACGTCTCCAGTCCATACTCGCCGAGGCCCCCCCACTTCTCAGCGGAAGCGATTTTCTCATACCTCACCCACTCTCAACCAGGGCTGCCAATGCTGGGGGGATGCCCCCAGATCTGGGGGTTTCACAATCTATCTGGGTTGCTGGGTTTTTATTTTGAAAATAGTTAGAAATCTGGGGGGTTTATATCCTAAATGTGTAAACAACTTAAAATAGCTCATTTAAATATTTAAAACGGCATATTTCCATGTTAATAGTATATATTTTACAATTAAACTATTGCCTAAAAAGTCATTAAAGAATACGTTCCAAACATGTTTGAAACATGTATGGTATATGTTCCTAGTGGAACTCTGCATGCAAATAAGAAAACGATTTCCTCTCAATGATGATGGAGTTATTGCTAAGTTAAATGTATTAGAACAAAAGATTGCCCATGATCCAGCACATCTCCAACGTCAATTATTCCATTAGCTGTTCCTTTTCCATCGATTATGCCGGAATCAAAACTGAATGACCTTGATGATGAATGGGGAGTTTTCGTCTTTCAGCAGATAAATTGCCCATTTCTACAGAAAACATTCCAGGATACTGGCATAAGTTAAAGACCATAAAGGATGGTCTTGATAAATCAAAATATTCAATGTGTCCGAGTTCATGACAATCTAACAATTTTGCCGCATTCGTCTGCATGTGTTGAACGGATATTTTCCCAAATGAATTGTGTAAAAAACAAACACAAATTCATTGAAATCTGAGACTGTCAGAGATAGGTTACTAGCCAAACGATCTATTACTAGAAATAATATGGCATGCACAACGTGGGAACTGGACAAAGAATTAATCAGAGATTTGGAAGAGGGTGCAGTCAATAAAAGATACCTAGACAGAATGAAATCACAAAGAGAACAAGGAATTAAGTACTCTTTCAAGAGGAATTAGTGAAGAGGACGACTTGTAATTATTCCAATTAATAGGGGTAAGCAAATAATTCATTTTACTATTTATAATTATTTTTTTTTTCAACTTTTAAACATGTATCTGGGTTTTTTTATTTGATTCTGGGGCTTTTTGAGAGTCTGATCTGGGGATTTCCTCAAAATCTCATTGGCAGCCCTGCTCTCAACTACTTCACCCCATCTAAATTCATACCCCCCTCCCACATATTGAATAACTGAACCTTCTCATCCTCTCAGTCTCATACTCCCATCCCAGCGACACTACCCACCCTCTGTCTCGCCGAAATATGTACCACTCTAGGTACGAATCGGCGGTTAAGCAATTATATATATATATATATATATATATATATATATATATATATATATATATATATATATATATATATGAAAAAATTTATTGGCACACTATAGTCCATATGACAATTATTATTAATACAATGGCAGTTCACATACTAAGGATAGAAATAATACAGTAATGTCGTAGTTAAGTGGAGTTCCAGAAAGACGTTTCCGTACCAAGAATTCCATAGCTTAGAGGACAAACGGCAGGACTCATGGATAGCTTGGATATCGGGTTGGTTGATTTTTTAATTCTTTGCATTAGACTGTATTGAGCACGTCTTGTTACCTCCGGGAAGCTCGGGACACTGCGGGTGGCAAACATTTGCGAAACTGAGCATCTCGGGGGTAATTATGTAAGAGTCTAAAAGACCTGTTGTACAGCAAATTTAGGGTTCTGCCAGAGCCTTTTTTATAATTCACCCAGAGTTGCTGTCCGTATATATATTACTGCAGAAAGTACTAAAGTGTGTCTTTAGCTTCACTTGTACAGAACCGAAAGTTCTTTATAGTCCTATTCGCTTTAGCACAAAGGCTTCGAGATTGTTTTCTTATATCCGAGTCATCACTCAAGGAGCTGGTGATAAGTTTGACCCAAATACTTAAACTCTTGTACTTCCTCAATTATCATACTTCACCTCTCATTTTAAACCTTATATCAGCTGGCTGATTACAGCTTTTAGGATGAAATTGCATACCTCGTTAACCTCGTTGCTGTTCCGTGCGTTGGTCTCTCTTCACACAGTCAAGCTGGTGGCCCCGCCTCTAGGCCTGGCTTGGAGGAGCGAGTTGCTCTCTTGCGCTCCCCATCGTACACAGCCAGGTACACCCGGCTCATCTGGTACCGTCCTGAGCCAGGCATCTAGTCTTCTCTTGAAGACTTCAACTTTGACCCCTGTAACGTTTTTGAGGTCCTTTGGAAGCTGGTTGAAAATTCTTGGCCCCCTGACAACCAAGCTATTTTCCTTCAGAGTTGAGGAGGTCCCTTGTCGGGCCTTTAATTTGGGAACACTACATATTCTGCCTTTTCTACTTTCCAGTGTTGTTTGAATGGTAACTGGGTTTAGTTTTATGTTTGGTACCAGTTTTTCGATCATTTTTCATATGTAGATTATGGTGTTCCTTTCTCTTCTTTCCAGGGAGTACAGATTTAGTTTACGTAGTCTTTCCCAGTAGTTGAGTTTTTTGCAGCCATCAATCTCGGTTGTGAAATGTGTGCGTTTCTTCTAGTTTATTAGTTTCTTCCTTTTTATATGGGGACGTTAAAACTGAGCAGTATTCAAGTTTTGGTATAATCAGTGTTTTTAGCAGGGGAATCATTACTGTCCTGTCCCTTCTGAACGTTCTTAGTACCTGTCCCGCGACTCTTTTTGCTTTATTTATCGCTATCTGATTTTGCGTTTCGAATTTCGCATCATCGGTCATTATTAACCCAAGATCGATCGCTTTCGTGCTTCTCTGAAGCACATATATATATATATATATATATATATACACAGGGTGTCCCATAAGTCCGGCATCATAGGAGAAATTAATATTTTCTTTCTACAAACCATAATTCATATTTTTCTCTTTCTACATGCCATAATGTCTGTGAGCAAGGAAGAACGAATCCAGATAATTCTACTCATAGGAAATCGGAGTCAAAGAGAGGCCGCTGCTGAATTTAACAGACTGCATCCAGACCGCGAGCCAATAACACAGAGTTGTGTTAGCAGACTTGTTGCAAAGTTTAAGGAAACAGGATCCATAGAAGATAAACCACACAGTGGACCGTCAAGGAGGTCCACTGACGATGATACAGCGACTGCTATCCTGGCTCATTTTAACAGAAGTCCCAATAAGTCCGGCGATTGTTCGCCGAGACAGGAGTGTCGAAAAGTAGCATCCATCGCATTCTTCAGGCTCACAAATGGCATCCATATAAACTTCAGATCCTACAGAAATTAAGCGATGATGATCCCGACCGGCGGATGGAATTTTGTGAATGGGCTACGGAACAATATGCTCGGGATGCCAATTTCCCGTCCACCATTCTGTTCAGTGACGAGGCTGTTTTTTATGGAAATGGTGAGGTAAATCGACAGAACACCCGCTACTGGTCTCAAAACAACCGTCACTGGTATACCTCTTCAAAGGAACAAGGTGCATCTCGGGTGATGGTATGGCGTGGCATTTGGAAGGATCGCATCATAGGCCCCTTCTTTTTCGATGAACATGTCACTGGAGGCACCTACCTACGTATGTTCAAGGAAGCAGCATTTCCCAGTGTCTTGAACGAAGAAGGAAATTTCCCAACATGGTTCCAGCAAGACGGCGCTCCTGCACATTACAGCACCCAAGTAAGGGAATACCTGTACCAACAATTCCCTGGTCATTGGATAGGACGTCGAGGGCCTGTGGAATGGCCAGCTAGAAGCCCAGATCTCACGCCACTAGATTTTTATCTCTGGGGCCACTTGAAAGCGCTGGTATACGCAGAGCAAATTAGGAGTGTTGAACAATTGCGGCAGCGCATTATTGGGGCATGTAACACCATTACTCCTGACATCATTCACCGTGTGCTTGCTGACTGGATATCACGTCTGAATTTGTGTATTGAAAACAATGGTGGACATATTGAGCACGTTCTGTAAATAAAAGCTTTTGTTTTGCCTTTTTATTATTATTTTTCCTATGATGCCGGACTTACGGGACACCATATATATATATATATATTATATATAGTGGTGCTCATAAACATTTTCTTTTAGGACAACAAGGTTTTTCCTGCCGGTACAATATTCTTAATGAGGTCCAGATGTCTGAAGAAACCCCCGAGTAGGGCCTAAGCACGAACAAAAGCAGATTCATCATAGTGTATAATAAACACCACAGGCTCTCGTTACCGGAAGAAATCGATACTGAAGGTGGTTTTGTAGGTACCAGTATCAGGTTACGACAAGAGACGCCTTTTGTGCTAATAAACAGTTCTCGCTAAGACTTGAAACAGCGGTCAGCCTATGAAATCACTCCTACGATACTGTAACAAAAACAAACCAAGAAAATTAACCTGAAAGGGCGACCATTAAAAACTCAACCAAAGAATTTTTAAGTAATCATAAATAACGGAATCGATCAAATCTAATATTCCTCAAGATTTAACAATTGAAATTTTAAGTCACTTCCGTGGATCGCGCTACAGGAAGCATCTCTTCGCATCCTCAGCCTACATCTGCCTCAGCCAAGAATATTGTTATAGATATTCAACGCGTGCGCAAACATTCCGTTTTCTTTGTCTGCACATAGAACTAGCATTGTGCGTCATTTATCGAGTTAACAATCACCGGTGGAGAGGGGTGTCATGCCCATATACGTTGGGTGGGCACGTGCCCCCCAAAAAAAATTTACTCGAATAAATTTAGAGAGAGAACAAATTAATTAGCGAAACAAATTAACCCTATATACAAGGTGTTATCAAATTATGTTTCATAAACTAGTATATATATTCAGGACGTCAAAGTAAAGAAAAAAGTTCCTCTGAACATAAATCCGCAGTAGCTTCGTTTCCGAGGTACATTGCTTTTTTGCCGAGAACGATCCAATTAAAATGGAAGTCATTAATGTTTATCAAAGTTTATTTAGAGCAAGTGCTCAAAATGGTTTCTCTGCATTATGGTACATGCTTCAACGCGTCGTTAAAATTTTGGCCGCATACGTTCGAAAACACCTACGTGGCTGCGTATTGTTTCTGAACAAACTTGAACACGTTGCCACAATTCATCCGTTATTAACTTCTCTCGCATAAACAAGACTTTTTAAATAACCCCCACAGGAAAAAGTCTAGTGCATTTAAGTCCGGAGACCTGGGTGGCCAAACAACGGGACCATGCCGCCTATGTACTCTGATGCAGCGAAACCATTTTGAGCACTTGCTCTAAATAAACTTTAATAACTTTCATTTCAATTGCATCGTCCTCGGCAAAAAAGCAATGCACCTCGGAAACGAAGCTATTGCGGATTTATGTTCATAGGAACTTTTTTATTCACTGACGCCCGGAATATGTATAGTAATTTACAGGGGCATAAGCACCGGTGTGTGAAGCACGGAGCTGGGAGAAGATGTGAAAGGGGGCTGTCCCCCCTTCCACTGCTGAAGGAGAAAATTGAATATAGATTACTGTAAATGGTCTCTGATGCACTAAAAATTAGGAATTTAGGGTAGAAGTCAATGGTTATTCAATCAACTGAGATGGAAAATTCACTTTTATTCAGAGTACAGGATAGAAACACACAGTATTGGGACAAAGTAGTGTATTTTGCAACTTGTAATAATTAATATTATCCTTTTCCATCTTATAATTATATCATAACAGACTATTATAATGATAAATGATTTCTTGAGAACTTTATTTAAAATATCATGAATTTCCAATTCAATGTGTAAGCACAAGCTTTTTTGCTTGCACCTACCTACCCTCCTGATTTATGAAAATATGACAACACCTCGCGTAATATACCGTTGACTTTTCTTACCCTTAAAATGTAGTTAAAGCATTGAATTACTGATTTCTTACAGCTGATTAAAAATTATTTCTCTGACAGTGTCCCCATCCCCAAAAAATATTTGTTGCATGACGCCACTGTTGGTGTATTGTACAATTTAATGAAATTTATAATCTGTTCTTTACAGTATATGCATTCTGTATTCATACTGACGTGGTGCAATGCTAAACACCACCACCGAGACGTTTAATTCGGGAATCTAGCCACGACAAGAAATGGATTTATTATACGCACAGCACTTCGAAGTAAAGTAAGGTCTTCATCAGGTGTGAGTGAAGAGGGATAGGAGGAGAGGAGGTCGATTTATAAGGAAAGCAAGACCGGAGGTGAGAAAGGGAGGTTAGTAAAAGATGATAAAGGAGATTAAGCACGACCAAAAATATAAAAATATAAGCTGCATGTGGTTTGTACAATATAAAAATGCAATCAGAAACTAAAATATAATTGTAGTAGTAATAACAACAACAACAAATATTTTAAAGCTATAGTCAACAGAGTCAAAGTCCTCCTCACTCACTGATAACGCAAAAACCACCATGATATCGCAGTCCACGTTATCTTTTGATGAAGATCTTAAAGCGAAAAATAGGTTACATTGCAAAAAAAAAAAAAAAATTATACGACTTTTCCCTAAAATGTATTGTAATTATTTATTATTATACCATGCTTGTATATTGTTTTGATGGGGTTACTTAACCTCCTCCGCAACACCCAAGGTCATATGACGGAGGGAACCTACAGTTTTACGCGGAATCCGAACCATGGGTCGCTGAACTACCTAGACACAGAGAACGGTCTCCCATCCAACAACTTTTCCAGACCCACTGTCGCTTAACTTCGCTGATCTACGGAAAGCAGTGTTACAACAGTGGCCACAACATAGCCATATATATATATATATATATATATATATATATATATATATATATATATATATATATATATATATATATATATATGATATTTGGGTACTGAAAGCCGATTTATATTTGAACTCTCAATATTTCAGATATTTCTTACGAGTGCGATAGATGTTCGCGTTTTTGTTTTTCTTTTCGCGAAGCTATATTAGTATTTTGAGTTATCTTTTATTTTCACCACATTTTCCTTTTCTCTCTGAATGGCCATTAATTAGGGCTTGTATTTCCCTGTCTATACTTTCCAATTTTACCTGTATCACGTCTTTAGTGTTGTTGTCTGTGCAATTAATTAACTTCGTGGCTACTTCTCTCCTCTTGCAGAATAGTGTTCGCTTTTGCCTCTCGAAATAGTTCCTCTTTGAAAGAAGGAAAGACTTTCCCTATGGATGTACTTTCGGAACATATTTTTCTAAGAGTTCCAGCGACTTTATTTCCCCAAGGTTACTAGCATTTCTTCGGTCGTTTTATCCTCCAAGACCATTTTTCCACTTTATTTGTGCCATACGGGATCTGATTTCTTCCCAAATCTCAAATTTGCTTCTTTCTTCAGTACGAGTATATTTAGTGGATATTAGTGGATACCTGGATAATGTTGTGGTCCGAGATATTTGTTGGTGTTATTTTTATATCATTGATTAAGTTGGCGTTATTCGTGAATACCAGATTCGAGCAGTTATTTTTTCGATTGTGCCCTCCTTGTACTAGTGTAGTATATACACACATTTCCCATTCGTCTGTTTTATAAATAGGAAATTAAAATCAACGCAGAGTATAATATTAAGAGATGGGATGTTTAAAGACCATTAGGTTTCTAATGTTGGCAATAGCTTCACAGAATTTCGTAGCTAGTGTGTTCGGAGGTTTACAGACGACTAAGTTTTTCAATTTTTACTGCTAAGAGCTCCAAGCAGCTGTTTGATTTACTTATTATTGTCTGTCATATGGCTCTCACGTGTATATATACGGGGTGTTTCAGGAGGAAAGGTTAATACTTCGGGAGGTGATAGTATCGGTCATTGTGAGAAAAAAAGTTCATATGAACATGTGTCTAATTCTGAATGGTTACGAAAATAGAGCTGTTTGAATCTGATGCGCGCGCAGCTCTTCCTCCCCCCGCGGTGGTCCCATTCAATGACCACCAAGGTCTCCAGACCTCTCTCCGTTAGATTATTGTTTGTGGGGGTGGATGAAAAGTCGTTTGCAAAAGAAAGGTGGATACACGAGACGAATTGCTCGCGCGCATTTTGGATGCTGCTGCCCGGATAAAGGAACGTCAAGATCAACTCAGATGAACACGCGATCTTCGCACACGAGTTGCAAAGTGCATCGAGGTTGACGGTGGGATTCTCGGAAACATATTGTAAACTGTAACGAATTTGTCATTTCTGTATCTGATACCATTCAAAATGCCAATGTTTAAACATTAAATGTCAAAAACAGTAATTGGTTTCTCTTTCTTGATTACCATTAACAATGCTTTTGTATTTGTAGATTCAAACAGCTCTATCTCCGTAACCATTCAGAATTAGACACATGTTCATATGAACTTTTTTTTCTCACAATGACCGATATTATCACCTCCCGAAGTATTGACCTTTCCTCCTGAAACACCCTGTATAGCACAGCCACTTTTTCGTCTTTGTTACGTTAGTTCGTATTATGTTCTACTCATCAATTTTTATTTTTTTTTATCTATGCAGTATTCGCAGTTTTCACAATCTCCTTGGTAGTATTTAAGATATGTTTCTGTGGGGCATCCGATGTCAGTCCTTGTTTCTTCCATAAATCCTTCAGGTATGAAACTTTTTATCGTGTGATTTGGTCTTAGCCCTTGAATATTTGCCAGGACTATATTTATGTTTTCTGTTTTGCGTTGGCCTTCGAGTATTCCAAATTCAATTTACTTCAGTGTCGCAGGTTTTGTATTTCTATGGTCCTCCAAGAAAGCTCCGTTTCCGGTTAACTGTTCTGGTAGTTTCTTGCTTGGTAACGGATCGGTTCGGAGGCTCGGAGACTCCTTGGTTTGTATTCATAGGTTTCTTGCCGTTTTTCCTATTGTCCGTTGAGTTTGTTGGGAGGTGATGATAGTAGCATTTCTTACCATATTTGCAGACCCCCTGCCTTGCATAGTACTTGCAAATGGTGGGATGATAAAATTTGCAGCTCTCGCCAAATTTACAGTGACCGTTATTATAATCAGGGTTGCTACTCCAAATTTTTTAAATAAAGCTATATTTTCTTAAAATAAGGCTATTTTAAAGACGTGTAAAGATGATTAGCTCAGAAGGAAAAGATTGAAAAATCCTACGGTCTTCCTACGTAGACTGCACACATGAAAACTAGTGTTGGGTCTACGTAACCCCACAACGAAAAATATATTTATAGTTTAATTAAGCAATTTATTATCAGTAAATAATAATAAAAGCCGACTTTTGTAAAATAAAATTATTTTCAGAAAAATAAATGTACTTTTATTGTAACAGGACAGCTGGTTTTCTGAGGTTCACCAATCGATTAAAAGTTTTGGGAATTACCGTAGATCTGTTAGTGTTAAATTCGTGTATTTGGCTTCAATTTTATACGGTTTCCATTTCAGTAACTCAATCTGATGTTTACGAGTTAACATTCTCTGTAAACGGTTTAAACAATTACAATTTTCAAACCAACAAAAACCCGAATGGGTCTTAGGTTTAGCAACACGTATTCCACGATGTCCCTCCCTTTAGCCTACATACGGGAAGAATATCGAACATCCTGAAAAGAGCTTACATAGTTCCAATTTATAGAGGGGATCGATCTGAGGCAGAAAACTATAGGCCATCGTCGCTGACATTTTATCTCGCCAAAATATTCGAAAGAATAGTTAGAGAAAAATCTGAGTTTTTGGAGACTGAAAAAATTAAATAACCAACATTTATTCTGGTCAGGAAGATCGTGCCTAGCACATCTAATGAAACACTATATCATCAATATACTCGAAAACATTCGAGTATATCACAATGATGTGATATACAAAGACTTTGCCAGTGTTCGAAAAGTGTGACCAATGGAATCGAAGTGCATAAACTGAAATACTGTATACGAGACTAACGGGAAAAGTTGAAATATATATTACATATAATTTCCTTAGTGGGCGGCAGCAAGTCGTTTCAGTCCAAGGAATATCTTCATCAGACTCAGAGGTCTGTAGCTCAGTACCACAAGGAACCAGTATTAGCTCCATTACTATTCATAATCACGCTCACGGATATAGACGACGAAGTTACCAGTAACAACACCGTAATATCCTTTGCTGATGATCAAAATTAACGGAAAAATAAGAAACCCACCCGATATAGAATCTCTATAAACAGATATGAACAGAATCTACGATTGGTCAGAAAGCAACCATATAAAATTTAACACCGAGAAATTTCAACTATTAAAAGTACGGAAGAAGATACGCACTAAAATCTATGGAATACTATGCCCCAAATAGACAGGAAATTCAGAAAACTCCGAGGCTTAAAAGTTATAATGACCGATAACGCGAAATTTGAAACGCAAAATAAGAACAGAATTTTAGGCAAATTATCCCTCAATTTAATTACGTTCGTATCAAGAAAAATCGCTCGATTTTGCTATATTAAAAGTATGGAATTATTTAAGGTTAATACGAAAATATTTGCCATGTAGCTGCATTTAAAAATGAATCAAAATCTCTTACTAAGTGAATATTGATACATTTCTGCGTAAATGTCATTTAAGATTTAATGTATAGACTCCCTTATTTATTTAATTTCTCGTGTTCTAAAAGATTGCGTCATATCAATGACTTATACCGAAGATCGCGTGAATACCAGAAAAAGTGATGCAATAATGACAAACAATTTTGCTGGTAAGAAATTCTACCAATGGGCACTAATGGGTTAATGTTTGTTGCGTGTGTCAACGCCCTTACAAAATGATGCGTTACCTTTAAAGCGGGGGTTCTTAACCTTTTCAGGCCGCGATCCAAATTCTGGTCTCGGGGTTAGCTCGGCGACCAATGCCTTCAAACAGTTCACTCGTAATAGATAATAAAATAATGGTAAAATGATTAAGGATAACGTAAATAAATGATAAATGACAATTTAATGACCCAAGTTTGGGTCGCGACCCAGAGGTTAAGAACCCCCGCTTTAAACTAACCCGATAGCCTGGTAAAGCCAAAAAGCTCGAGGGCTAAATAAAATAAATAGACCAATTGACAATTCTTTATTATATATATTACAATTATCGTAACATAGCGAACAATTGTAATATTTTTTCATCAATAAAGAATTAGTGATTGATAGGTTGAATTAAACAAAACCGTTAAAAGTTCTATCTTAATTCGAGTCCCTTCGTCCAATTGTAATGATGGGGTTGTTTAACCTCCTTCGCAACACCTAAAGTCGTATGACGGAGGGGACCTACTAAGGCTTTACGTAGGATCCGAACCACGGGTCACTACATAATGTGGACGCGGAGAACGGTCCCCCATCCAACTACTCTCCAGACCTAATGTAGCTTAACTACACCGATCGGTAGGAAGCGGCGGCGTTACGATACTGACTACGACGTACCCCCTCCCTCCCTTTGGCCAATTTCAAATATAGTTATTTTAGTTTTAAATTTCTAATTGCAATTTATAAACTAACTCGAAACCATTCGTGCTGTCGTAAATAATTTAAAAAGAAAACAAATTCCTGCCATCTGGGCTGTGGAATGTTCTTGAAAGCAAAAATTAATATAATAATTACGCTTCCAAAACACTTTAATTGACGCCCTCCCAAGAAGAAGTGGCTAAGCGACAAGAGTAAAAAAAAAAGTCACAAAACGTAGTTAAAATTTTAACAAATTTGAAAATGGTATAATTTTTGAAATTATGAAGATATTTCGTCGAAAACTGTATTTTCTGCCGTTTTTTACTTTCGTTGCTTAGCCATTCCTTCCTAGCAGGACCTCAAGTTCTCACTTACCTGACCCAAAGCAAGGAATTGAAACGATGGGAATCTGGAAAAAAAAAAAAAAAAAAAATTTATATACCATATATACACAATTTTTTATATACATACACCATTATATATAAGCACACCGGACAAAAAATTAGTCACCCCTAATAGCACCGATAGTAGGAAGTTCAAGGTCACACAGAGGGCGCTGATGTAGCATTGGTAAGTGACAAGTAGCGGTGACGTAGCCCACAGGATCAGATCTGTTTCGTGAGGTGGTGAAGAACAAAGTGTGTGTTGGATATAGTCTGCAAAATGGGTCGTGAGGCAGACGTTACTCAGTGGCAAAAAGGAGCCATCGTGTTTGGCAGAGCCCACGGACACAAATGTCTGAAGTAGCCCAATTTGTTGGTGTCTCAACGCGTACTGTCCAGCGAGTTACAAAGAGTGGTGTAGTTCGCAATCAACTGACAATCGACGGTGTAACTGTGGCCGGAAAACAATTCTCGACAATAGGGACCGCCGCCATGTTTCTCGTCTAGTAACTGCAAATCGTTTTCAAACCAGAGAACAATTGCTCCAAGAAACCAATCAGGTTCTCCAGCGACCAATTTCCGAACGGACATTGCGACGAGAACTGCATGCGATGGACATCTGGAGCAGGGTACCACGGAAGAGGCCGCTGTTAACAGCAAGTCACAAATTGGCACGTTATAAATGGGCTCAGAGGCACAAAACTGGACTGCGGCAGATTGGAAACGTGTAATTTGGTCCGATGAGTCCCGTTTTTGTTTGTTCTCCAATGATGGGAGACGACGAGTACATCGCAGGTCCAATGAAGCCTTTAATCCTGAATGCGTCGGTGTGTTGTTCAGGCTGGAGGTGGTTCCGTGATGTTCTGAGGATGTTTTTCGTACCACGAAATGGGCCCTCTCGTTCCAGTGACGATGAATTTGAACCAGCAGGCGTACCTCCGCATACTAACTCGCCGGATTCGTGCGGTTATCAAGGCCAGAGGCGCCGTCACACGTTATTAGGTACATTCTGAGAGGGGTGACTAATTTTTTGTCCGGTGTGCTTATATATATTATATATATATATATATATATATATATATATATCCCCGCAAGGGGGTTCTAAGCTCGTGCTCTTGAGTGCTCTTTGTGCTCGTTTGTACGTGCTTGTTCCTGGAGGTTTCACGTGCGCCCTCCCGGCCCTAGCACCCAAGGATGATGGGGCTCGACCCTGCAGTCCTTGGTCTTTTTCCACTTCGACTGTCCCCTCCACCCTTTCTTTTTCCTCTGTCTTTCCTCTCACTTTTTCTTTGTTTTTCCGCCGAGATATGCCCTTTTAAATAGAGGCGAATCGGTTCTTCCCGAACTTAAAAAAAAAAAATAAATAAATTTAAAAAAAAAATATATATATATATACACACAGTAGACCCTCACATTAACGTACACTTTTGGGGGGGAGCGTGTGGTCGCTAAAGTGAAGTACGGAAAACCCCCACTTTAACGTACCGGGGAACGTTAAAGTGAAGTACGGACGACCCCTACTTTACCGGACTACGGGACGTTAAAGTGGGGTTTTCCGTAACCAAAATACTTCAGTACAGTTACACATGTATGTATAGCCCTCGAATCTACACAATCAACACACACATGAACATGCATACATAGACTTACCTATTTATGAACACATGCACATGTAAATATTTATTTTTATGTACTCACCAGTGAAGTTCGGTGATGCTAACTTTTTTAGCGGAAATCTTCACTTTAACGACCTGTATTACGTTAAACTGAATGTTAACGACCAGACAGCGATTTAGTCCGTCCAAGTGAAGTTTCCACTAATGTGAAGGTCGTTAACGCGGAAATGTGTGTGTGTGTGTGTGTGTGTGTGTACACAATAAAAAATCGTGTAACTACTGATACACATTTTTTATTTGTTTATTTTTGTAAAGGAAACATTTTTTTTTGTTTTCCCTCTCTTATCCATCCTATACAATAGAAAATCCGCTTACATAGAAAATAGTAATAGAGATCGGCCGATATATCTGTATCGTAACAACCGATATTCTGCCAATATTTGAATTTTTGCTTTACACATTTACAAAAACAAAAGATGCAATAGATGTTATTGTTACGGCTGTATTTTTTCTACCTTAAAATATTGAAATAAAAACACACACACACACACACATACATATATACAGGGTGATTACAAATGATCTTCCGATTTTAAACATTTATTATGAAAAACTAACAAAGCTACAGCGAAAAGCAAGATATACAAACAAAGAAGAACTCAAAAAGTCTTATTTACGAGTTATTGAAGTTCAATATGAGCCCCCTTTTGTGGCTATGCAGACATCAAAGCGGTATTCTGTTTCCTTTCATACATTTTGTAGCATATCATACCGTACTGAGCTTTTCTAACAGCCTCACGTATCTTTTCCTTCAAATGTCTCAAAGTTGTTGCCAGTGGTTGAGCAAAAACTTAATTTTTGACATAACCACAGAGGAAGAAGTCGAGGGGGGTTAGATCGGGCGAACGAGCCGATCCTAGGATTGGGCCCACCACCACCACCCGATCCAACGATCAACGTTGTAACTTCAAAAGATCATATTGAACTTAGCTTATAAATAAAACTTTTTGAGTTCTCCTTTGTTTGTATAGTTTGCTTTTCGCTATAGCTTTGTTAGTTTTTTCCTAATAAATGTTTAAAATCGGCAAGATCATTTGTAATCACCATATGTGTGTGTGTGTGTGTGTGTGTGTGTGTGTGTAACTGGTACCTGTATGTATATATGTACTTATTTACCTGCGGGCTTGGCTAATGCCATTTGTTCCTTGTGCGAGACCGACTCATAAATGAGAACCGACTCACGAAACGACTCTAAAGGATAGTTGCTTTAGTGACTAACCTTTTTCTCTGAGCGAAAGAGTCAAGATGCGACCAGGAAAAGAGCAGGCCAGAAGACTCCTCCTCTTTTAACCTCCATGACAAGAATTTTGTAGAAAAGTAACTAAGGTGAAGTTATCCGCCACCATAATGTTTTTCAAGGGAAAACCAGTTCCCTTACGTGTATGGTTACAAAAGTAGAACACAAATCAATCAGCCTTGGCAGAGCGCAAATTGGAGGCATGTTGTTGAGCCCTATTTAGCTTAACTTGGTCGCTATCTAAGAATAAAGTGTAGTTTTAGTAATCTTGTTCCTCGCGCACACACGCGCGCGCGCACACACACACACACATATATATTACTTTACTGAATACATAAATGCGAAAGTGACAATTATATACTAATTTCTTCCAATCTTATCAATATCAAAGTCCAAGCCAGATTGACTTTCTAAGTTCCTTACCAAAGAAATTCTTAAAGATTATTAAAAAATTTAACACCTGGTTCAATTGCCGAGTCCGGATGAAATTTCCAAAATACTGTATATCAAATGGACGGGTATGGTGTAACCCAGGGGCCTTCAACCTGGGCGGTAGCGCCCACTAGTGGGCGAATTGTGATTTTAGGTGGGCGGTAGAAAATTTTCACGAAAACTGTAATTAGATTCACTTAAGGGTGTGGTAAATATGAAAATTTAGACTTCAAAAGACCCGATCTAAATCGACGAAAAATATAGTTAGCACTAAGATCACACACACGTACGCACACACACACACACACAATCGTTTTCTTCTACAATCTACATCTATTCTACAATAAAAGAAAATTGAATTGATTGTTATCAATCAAAGATGATCTCACAGCTAGTGACTTGGAAAAATATAGTAGTCATCTTGATGCACTAAAAATTGACATGGAAAATCGTATTCAAGACATTATCAACCTTAAAGTCGATGCGTGGATGGAGACTCCTTTTATTATAAACGTATGTGATGTTGAGGTTACCTGTCAAGAGGAATTATTGCAATTAAAATATGACGCTGAGTGCAAAGCAAATTTCAAAGAAGGTGGATACCTACAACTTTGGCAGAACAAAAAAATACCCAAGCTCTATCCACATTTATGGAATAAGATTTCCACTCTACTAGTAGCTTTCCCTACCTCATATCTGGTTGAATCAGGATTCAGTGTAGTGAACCACATTCTTACCAAGGAAAGAAATCGTTTGAATATAGCAGAGAGGAGATCTTCGTTTGTTTCTTACTAAAATAAAACCCAACTTAAAGTTTTAATTAGCAAGCATCAACCACAAGGCTCTCATTAAAGGTAATTAAACATTTATTTTCTTTTTTCTTTTATTAATGATGATGATGATGATGATGGATTTATTTTTTTTGCCCTAAGGTGGGCGATAAGTTTTTTTAATTCTCAAAAAATAAAAAAGTGGGCGGTGAGCTAAAAAAGGTTGAAGGCCCCTGGTGTAACCCAATGAGTAACTTAACTTCCTCGAAACATATTGTTCAAACTTGCACACACAACGCTGAAAGCTATACACTAGAGACTAGACTGCGGTGGTACTCATTGCGCGGCTCGTGATGGCCTAAGTGGCGGTTCTCGATGCATGCATATGTGAGAGAGAGAGAGAGTTACAAGGAGTTACAAGGAAAAGAAGTACCTCAAAAGGCCTTGCGGCCCATACCGAGGAGGTACCAATGGCAACGGGTGCCAGGGAAAATTTTGTAAAAGTATATTTTTCTTTCAACTATCCTAGTAGTAGTAGAAAACTGGATAGAAAAGTAGAAGGCTCTCTCCCCACCCTCCGTTCCCTCCCTGCCAGAGGCAGGTACGGAAAAAGGTTGAAGAAAATACCTTGACCCTGGAAAAGTAGCCAAGGAAATTTTACAGGAAAGTGGAGAATATATAAATAGCTCTATATTTAGCTTGCTCACAGAGACACCGTGCAAGCGATCTCCTGCAGAGTTTTCATATGTTTTAGTCTTAAACTATGAGAGTATTCAGTACTTTGTCTAGCCTATTTTCAAACACATTTACACTTTGACTGGAAACAACCTCTGAGGGAAGTTGGTTCCAGATATTAACTATTTTAGAGGAAAAGAAATTTCCGCAGACTGAGGTCCTAAATGTCTTTACACACTCAAATAGTGTGCAAGATTTCGTCTACCCTTTTCTTGAACTGATCCACAGAGGAACTGTTCACAACTTCCGAAGGTAACCTGTTCCATGTGTCACAGATCTTATACGTAAAGTAATTCCCACACACACTAGTCCTAAACCGTTTCAAATCCAACTTCCAACCATTGTTGCGAGTTGGGTTATCATTTAAACTAAACATACTTCTAAAATCGACATCGTTGAACCCGCGTAAGAGCTTGAAAACCTCGATCAGTTGACCGCGCAGCCTCCGAGTTTCAAGCGAAAACAAGTTCAGGGCGCGTAACCGTCGATTGTAGCCCATATGCCTAACGGAAGGGATTAACTTTGTGGCCCTCGCCTGCACTCGCTCCAGCCTCTCAATATCTTTCCTGAGGGTGGGCGACCAGAACTGCACAGCATACTCCAGGTGCGGCCGAACAAGGGAATTGTACAGAGCACAATCTCCTTGTTCCGAAACTGAAATTGCCTCCTAATATAACCCAATAGTTTCTGGGCTTTCTTTTCCACCTCTACGCACTGTTTCGTAAACTTAAGATCGCTGCTAATTAGCACACCCAAGTCCTTTTCTAAATCAGTCACCTCGATATTACTACCCAACATCGAGTAGTCCGACTTGGGATTGGCGTAGCCAATGTGCATCACTTTGCATTTACCCAAGTTAAACGGCATTTGCCATTTTTCGGACCACTCTCCTATCCTACCTAGGTCCGCACGCAGTTCCTCGATCGCTTCGGGCGTCCCAACATTGGCCCCAAGCTTGGTGTCATCAGCGAATTTGGCGATCCGACTGACGATGCCACCGTCGATATCATTTATGTAAATGATAAACAACAGCGGCCCCAAAACGGAACCCTGAGGAACCCCACTAGTGACCGAGGCCCAACCCGAACTAGCCCCTTTAATTACCACCCTCTGCCGCCTATTCCTCAGCCAGTTTTCAATCCACCTACCTATTTCCCCACCGATACCCAGCGGGCGCACTTTCGCCATTAGCCGGCGGTGAGGTACCTTATCAAAGGCTTTCTGAAAGTCGAGATAAAGTATATCAATCGCCCTACTCTTATCGTACTCACTCAACATGACGTGGAAAAACTCGAGCAAGTTGGTGAGACACGACCTATGCCGTCTAAACCCATGTTGGGAGTCCCCAAGCAGCTTGTAGGAATCCAAATGGTCAACGATCCTATAGTTAAGAGAAAATCTATGACTTCTTAGAGACACTGGAAAGATTCGATGAGAACCAGCAGAGATTCCTATCAGAAAGATCATGCCATCACAACTAATAGAGCACTATAACAAAATCATAGACGCACTTGAAAGCAATGAAAACTACGATGTAATATAGGGGCCTACACGAAATTTGCTTAGGCATTCGACAAGTGTGATCATGGTATAACAGCATATAAAATGAAACATATGGGAATAACAGGCAAAGTGGGAAAGCGGATCTACCAATGGATCATACCAAAACTTAAATTTTGCTCAGTTTCGACGTCCCCATATAAACTAGAAGAAATTCAAAGAAATCTCACAGCCAAGATTGATAGCTGCAAAGAACTCTACTACTTGGAAAGAATTCTTAAATAAAATCTATATTCACTGGAAAGAAAAGAGAGGTACACCATAATTTACATGTAGAAAATGGAAAAACTGGTACCTAACCCAAAGCTGAACCCAGTAACCACCCAAACAATAGTGGAAAATAAGAAAGAATGTGTAGTGTTCCCAAACTAAAGGCCAGACAAGGGATACCCTCAACTCTAAATATTTGAGGGAATTTTTATTTGTAATTATTGAACGTCAGAGAGAGCCCTAAAGTTAACGTGTTTTGTGCTCTTACCATGACAAAGCGCATGGTCCATTCTTCTTTGCTGAACAAACCAATAACGGTATAATTTACCGCGATTCGCTACAGCTGTGGCTGATGCCCCAGCTGCTAGAGGACAAAGCTGATGCGTGGTTTCAGCAGGATGGTGCGCCACCCCATTTCCACAATGAGGTTACAACATTCCTGAGTGAACAATTGCCTGATCGTTAGAGCGGGCGTGGGGACCCATTCCTTGGCCGACTCGTTCGCCCGATTTAACCCCCTCTTGACTTCTGGGGCTGTCAAAAATTAATTTTTTTTCCACCAATAACAACTTTGGAACATTTAAAGGAAAGGATACGCGAGTCTGTTAGAAAAGTTCAGTATGATATGCTGCAAAATGTATGGAGGGAAACATAATACCGTTCTCATGTCTGCAGAGCCACAAAAGTAGCTCATATCGAACTTCAATAGCTTGCAAATAAAACTTTTCGAGTCCTTCTTTATTTGTATATCTTGCTTTTCGCCGTAGCTTTGTTAGTTTTTTCATGATGTTTAAAATCGGGAAGATCATTTGTAATCACCTGGTAATATACATAATGAAAATAACCACGAAGGAAAATAAAACACGAAATAGTCCTCAAGCACTTTCGTCTAACGACATCCTCAGGAACAGTGTGTTATACAAATAAAGAAAACTCGAAAAAGTTTTATTTGCAACAATAAATCAAAGATAAAATATGCACTTCATGGAAATAAACTGACAAGCTTTTATATATATATATATATATATATATATATATATATATATATATATATATATATATATATATATATATGATACACACAGACCGTGCAGAACAAGGACTCTTCTGGGATAATTAAATCCACTATAGTCCGAATAAGTAATGGTAAATGACAAATACCATAGTTTTTCTTTTTCATGATGCAAGCCCGACGTGGGCAACGGGTCTCTCGCAAAGAGGTCCCATAAATATAGCTTCCCTCACCAGCTATCTGCAAAGCAGACAGGATCCAGCTTTGGGACATGGATCTAGCGTTTAAAGCAGCCTAGTCCCACTACATTTAGAACCTCATTATAAGTAAAAGACTCGTTGCATTCACGTCGGATTGAATAAATCAAAGAAAAAGGGGTAACTATTATATTTTTAGCCAAAACCAAAACTTAAACCACAACTGGCAGAATTGAGCGTCCACTTTTCAAGGCACATAACATGTCCGTTTCATGATGGGAATGAACTCAGAATGGTTCCCTGAGTTTTTTATGATACACACAGACCGTGCATCATTTGTCATTTACCATTACTTATTCGGACTATAGTGGATTTAATTATCCCAGAAGAGTTCCTTGTTCCATGCACGGTCTGAATTGTGTGTTTTATATTCGCACAAATCTTTTGCCAAAAAGAATGTTGCTGAGCTCCTAAAATATCTACTGGAAAGCGAAATGCACAAAGGTCTTAAGGAAATATATAAATTGACGAATTTGATTCTAACTATACCAATATCGACAGCAAGTGTTGAGCGATCATTTTCTGCGCTTAAAAGAATTAAAAGTTATTTACGGAGTTCCCAAAGTGAAGAAAGGCTATCTAATCTTGCCTTAATTTCAATTGAAAAAAATTTCCTCAAGAAGCTTATGGAGAATCGAGAGTACTTTTACAATTTGGTCATCGAAGAATTTTGCAGGAAAACTAGAGAGAGCAGAATTTCAATTCAAATAATGCTTCACAATTATTTAAGGTAAATTTTAAATTTGTATCTTTTTCTTTAGATCAATTCGGTAACTACTATATATAAATATGTCTAATTTTTTGTTCGCATATTTAAGCCTAACATTAAATGAACTTTCCTTCAAAGAGGTCCCCAAAAGTTTGTAAAACACCTTTAACTTGCTAAGTTCTATGCAAACAATATGCAAAGTTTGGGCAAGAGGGTTAGGCGGATGTTTTTCTTCCATTCCATAACATTGCATGCCTGAACAAATATGTCACGAGTCGCCACTGATATATATATATATATATATATGCACTAGAATCACAAATAACACGTGACCTTATTAATAAGCAAACAACCACAAGGAAAAGGAAACACAAAGTCCGAGCGCTTTCGTGATATATTCACGAAAGCGCTCGGACTTTGTGTTTCCTTTTCCTTGTGGTTGTTTGCTTATATATATATATTTTTTTTTTTTTAATGACGATAAAATTATGATAAATTATCACGGCTATACTCCTTCCAAATATTTTTTTAATACAAAAAGCTCGAAATCCAAATCAGCGCATTGAAAAAGGACGGGGAGAGCAATAATTCTGTTGCGTCGAGACGGGCGAAAGTGGAAGCAACCTTGAGAATCGTTTCTTTTGTTTGACTTACTATATTACAGTAGTGTTTTATAAAAATTGTATCAATTCACCGATAATTTCACTGCTTATACGATAGTATAAGTGTAATAAATGATATACAATAAAATTAATGATCGCTATACTTGGAAATTAATTAATGTCTCAAAAGAATAAAAAATATTCACCGACGGAAACACAGACCCATAACGCATTCACATTTCTTTAGGCAAAACGTGGATCGTGGAAGCAACTTAGAGAGTTGCTTATTCCTGCTATTATGCTAACGGAATCCTTTTAAAGCGCTTAATTAATGAGCTTATAGCATTAAATGACTAAATAACTGGCAATTATTACCAAATATACAGGGTGTCCAATAATTCCGGCATCATAGGAGAAATTAATATTTTTCTATTTCTACAAACCATAATTCATATTTTTCTCTTTCTACAGGCCATAATGTCTGTGAGCAAGGAAGAACGAATCCAGATAATTCTACTCATAGAAATCGGAGTCAGAGAGAGGCCGCTGCTGAATTTAACAGACTGCATCCAGACCGCGAGCCAATAACACAGAGTTGTGTTAGCAGACTTATTGCAAAGTTTAAGGGAACAGGATCCATAGAAGATAAACCACGCAGTGGACCTTCAAGGAGGTCCACTGACGATGATACAGCGACTGCTATCCTGGCTCATTTTAACAGAAGTCCCAATAAGTCTCTTCGGCGATTGTCCGCCGAGACAGGAGTGTCGAAAAGTAGCATCCATCGCATTCTTCAGGCTCACAAATGGCATCCATATAAACTTCAGATCCTACAGAAATTAAGCGATGATGATGATCCCGACCGGCGGATGGAATTTTGTGAATGGGCTACGGAACAATATGCTCGGGATGCCAATTTCCCGTCCACCATTCTGTTCAGTGACGAGGCTGTTTTTTTATGGAAATGGTGAGGTAAATCGACAGAACACCCGCTACTGGTCTCAAAACAACCCTCACTGGTATACCTCTTCAAAGGAACAAGGTGCATCTCGGGTGATGGTATGGTGTGGCATTTGGAAGGATCGCATCATAGGCCCCCTCTTTTTCGATGAACATGTCACTGGAGGCACCTACCTACGTATGCTCAAGGAAGAAGCATTTCCCAGTGTCTTGAACGAAGAAGGAAATTTCCCAACATGGTTTCAGCAAGACCACGCTCCTGCACATTACAGCACCCAAGTAAGGGAATACCTGTACCAACAATTCCCTGGTCATTGGATTGGACGTCGAGGGCCTGTGGAATGGCCAGCTAGAAGCCCAGATCTCACGCCACTAGATTTTTATCTCTGGGGCCACTTGAAAGCGCTGGTATACGCAGACAAAATTAGAAGTGTTGAACATTTGCGGCATGTAACACCATTACTCCTGACATCATTCACCGTGTGCTTGCTGACTGGGTATCACGTCTGAATTTGTGCATTGAAAACAATGGTGGACATATTGAGCACGTTCTGTAAATAAAAGCTTTTGTTTTGCCTTTTCTTATTATTTTTCCTATGATGCCGGACTTATGGGACACCCTGTATTTTTAGAAGAAATACAACCTAATTATATTATAATTAGAGTTTGCTTAATTACGAGTAAATCAAAGTGAAGTTGTTATATTAAGGTTATGTTGTTTGTCAACTGCCCATCCCCTTCCTCCCCCGCCCTCTTCGCGGGGAATAGAGGACAGAGCTGGTGTGTATGTATATACACACGAGGGACACTCAATATATTTTGCCCCACCTTTTTTTCTCCTTTCAAAGTTTCCTTGTAAGTTCCAGAAATTTTGTACACAAATAGTTACATACCTTTTTTACAAGTTTTTATTTTTCCATGATCCTTTTCTACGGCTTTCCTCCACCTCGAAACAAGGGCCTTTATTCCTTGTTGGTAAAAGTCCGCTGGGTTCCGCTGGAGCCACCTCTTAACCTCCTCAACAATCTCATCGTCACTGAAACTTTCTTCCACGAATAGCATCCTTCATTGGCCCAAACAAATGGAAGTCTGAAGGTGCCAGATCCGGGCTGTATGGAGGGTGGGGTAACATAGTCAAGCGCATTTATCTGATGGCCCCTCCTGTTTGCAAACTGTTGTGTGGTCTTGCGTTATCGTGCAAAAGAAGGACGTCTTCCAGTTTTCTCTCCGGTCGAACTCACTTTATACGTTTCTGGAGTCTCTGTAGGGTAGCAATAAATGCCTCTGAGTTGATTGATTGTACTTTCTTCATAATGTCCACCAATCACCCCTTTCATGTCCCAGAAGATGGTGGCCATAACCTTTCCTGCAGAGGGAACCATTTTGAACATTTTCTTGCGTGGGGAGTCTGCGTAATGCCACTCCATGGATTGGCGTTTTGTTTCAGGTTCAAAGTGGTGTACCCAAGTCTCATCTCCAGTCACAATTCGTGAAAGGAAGTCATGCCCTTCTGTCTCGTATCGAACCAACGACTCGGAAGCAATTTATTTTCTTTGGGCTTTGTGATCTTCAGTCAGTTCGCGAGGAACAAACCGTGAACACACTTTTGAGTATCCCAGTTGCTGAATTATCGTATTCACATTTCCTTCACCAATTCGTAGCTCCAGTGATAGCTCCTTGTATGTGACGCGCTCATTTGATCGAATGATGCTGTTAGCACATTGCACAGTGAGAGATGTCACAACCGATGACGGGCGACCGCTGCATGGCTCATCATCTCGAGGCTAGCTCTCTCTCTCTCTCTGCGATAATCTCGCACGTTTAGACCAGCGTCCAACTGTGCTTCGATCAACAGCATCACCGTTAACGTTTTGTAGATGTTTGTGAATATTTCCAACTGTTTCCTTCTCTGCGGTTAAGAAATCGATAACAACTCTCTGTTTACGACAAACATCACTGTCAGACGACATTCTCGAAACTGCGTTAACCATCGGTTTTATACAAGGGCGTTTAAAAGCGGTTTTATACAATATAGAAAGAGGGGAGGTTCAAACTGGAAAAATCCGGTTATGTGAACCCAGAAAGTTCAAACTTACGGCCCAAAAGACATTTCAGCCCCATGGCCTATTATTTAGCTAAGAAATAAGGGTGGGGCAAAATATATTGAGTGCCCCTAGTGTGTGTGTGTGTGTGTGTGTGTGTGTTGTGTGTGTGTGTGTGTACATCTTTCCTTTCAAAGGTTCTGCGTGATGATTCCTCATTTCACGAAGGTCAAGCTTGTCGCCCCCCTCCTCTCGAGTTGGCCTGGTGAAGTAGTTAGTTGGTTTCTTGTACTCTCCACCTCACATAGCCAGGTACGCCCGACTCATCGGGGATTGTTCTGAGACAAGCGTCTAATCTTCTTTTGAAGATGTCCACGGCAACACCATTCGCGTTCCTTAGGTCTTTGGGCAGCTGATTAAACAGTTTTGGTTATCTCACAACAAAACTATTTTCTTTCAGGATTAAGAATGTTCCGTCTCACCTTTAATTTGGGAACAAGACACAGTCTTCCTTTTCTATCAGGTCATCCCATAAGTAATGTCGTTTTTCACGATAGATTAAGTTTAAACTAGTCCTACTCGGTTTAAGCATAAATTTTCCGAAGGTTATATCTAAGAGGAGATCTATCGTGTTTCGCTACATACTTTACAGACCTTGACCAGTGAAGACGTATGTTTTGCTTTATGTGAACCCCTCATAAACATGGCGGTATCAGAAGAGCATATCAGGCATATAATGCTTTACGAGTTCAAAAAAGGGAATAGTGCTACTGAAGCAATGCGAAACATTCAGGAAGTTTATGGCAACGATATTCTGCATGTGAGGAAATGTCAAAGATAGTTTTAAAAGTTTAGGAATGGTGACTGCTGTTTGACAGATGCAGCACGCTCTGGACGCCCTGCTGAATTTGATGATGACCCGCTGTTAGCCGCACTTGAAGAAGACTCTTCAACAACTGTCGAAGAATTGGCCCAGAAACTCAATTCATCCCCGTCCACCATCCATCGACATTTGCAACAACTCGGGAAAGTGCCTAAGTTAGGAAAATGGGTGCCACATGAATTGTCGGTCGACAATCTGAGGGTGCGGGTAAACATTAGCACAGCTCTTCATTCCCGTGAACTCTAAGATCCGTTTTTGCACCGTTTAGTGATGTGATGAAAAGTGGATACTGTACCAGAATGTTAAACGCCGTCGACAGTGGGTTTGTGCCGGAGAACCAGCGACACCACAGCCAAAACCAAATCTTCACCCTCGGAAGGTGTTGCTTAGTGTTTGGTGGGATAAAGGTGGTGTAATACACTTTGAAACCTTACCACACAACCAAACAATCACCGCTGAAGTCTACTGTCAACAACTGGATCGATTGAACACTGCACTAAAAGAAGAGAGCGCTTCTTTGGTTAATCGGAAAGGAATCGTGTTCCACCATGACAACGCACGTCCTCATACCGCTCGGATCACTTCTGCAAAAATTGAGGAGCTTGGGTGGGAAAAACTTCCACATCCTCCAGACCTTGCGCCTTCAGATTATCATCTCTTCAGGAGTCTGCAAAACTATCTTGACGAGAAACAGTATACTTCTTTAGATGACTTGCACACCAGTCTTTGTACGTTTTTTGCCTCAAAACTGCCTGAATTTTATAAACATGGCATTGAAAAGCTTGTAGAACGTTGGCAGAGTGTCACTGATTCCGATGGAAAATATATACTAGATTAAAAAGTTTCAGTTGAGTTTTTTGTCCTTGAAATTCCGATCTAAAAGACGACATTACTTATGGGATGACGTAATACTTTCCACTGTTGTTTAGGGAGTTACAGGGTTCAGAGTAAAATTAGAGACTAGTTTCTCCATTATTCCAAGTGTAAATAAATGGTAATTTAGTTCTTTGCATCCATTGATTTTGGCTGTGAAGCTTCTCTGAATCCCTTCTAGCTTCTGGGTATGTTAGGACTGAGCAGTATTCCAATTTGGGTATGATCAGTGTTTTCAGTAGAGGAATAATTATATTCCTATACCTTCGTTTAAAGGTTCTCAGTATCTGCCCAGTTATTCTCTTTTCTCTGTTTACTGCCATCTTATTTTGTGTTTCAAATTTCGCATCATCAGTCATTACAACCCCTAAATCTTTTGCTCTAGAATTTCTCTGAATTTCCTGTCCATTTGGGGTATAATATTCCATGGATTTTAGGTCCTCTCTTTTTCCGTACCGTAACAGCTGAAATTTCTCGGTGTTAAACTTCATATTGTTGTCTTCCGTTCACTTGTAGATTCTGTTCATGTCGATTTGTAGAGATCCTATATCTTCTGGGTTTCTTATTTTCATACTGATCTTTGTCATCGGCAAAGGATGTTACTGTGCTGTCTCTGGTAACGTCCTCATCTATGTCAGTTAGCATGATTATGAAGAGCAGTGGAGCTAATACTGTTCCTTGTGGTACTGAGCTGAGGACCTCTGATTCTGAAGATACTCCTTGTACTGTAACGACTTGCCGCCGCTCACTAAGGAAATTATATATCCATTTCCCTACTTTTCCTGTTATTCCCATATACAGGGTGTCCCAGAATTAACTATCTATTTCAATGAAATCGGACAAATTTAATAAAAACTGACATAATTTTGTGTTTATTACTAAATTATGATACAAAAACAAATAGATTTATAAATCATAAGTCAAAACTTTATTGAGAAGTTTCAACATGTGCACCGTCTGTATCTCTGCAAATTTCAAATATATCCTCAGCGCTGCGAAACACATTTTGAAGCATTTCAGGTGTTATCTCCCGCACTGCCAACTGGATGCGTTCTTTAAGTTCAGCTAAACTATTGATCTTTTGGCGATAAACCTTTGTTTTATGAAACCCCATGCAAAGAAATCCAGGGGTGTCAAATCCGGAGAACGCGGAGGCCAAGGTCGAGGTCCTCCACGTCCAATCACCGATTCGGAAGGCGTCTGTTGAGGTATTCTCGAACAATTAGAGCATAATGACATGGTGCTCCATCTTGTTGAAACACAACATTATCAAGAATGCCATCATCAAGAAGCTGTGGTTCGAGAAACTGCTGAAGCATATCAAGGTAGACGGTACCTGTTACAGTTGCTTCCGCAAAGAAGAATTGGCCATAAATTTTGGATTTGGTCATTCCATGCCACACGTTAACTTTTGGAGAGTCTCTTTGCCATTCCATGACTTCAGACGGTCTTTCATTGGACCAGATAATGAAAAAATTATGAAAATAAAATTATGAAAAAAAATTTAGATATTTATACATTTTTAACACATATTAAACATGATAAACATAAATAAAAGTGTGTTTTTAAAAAATTTGTCCGATTTCATTGAAATAGATAGTTAATTCTGGGACACCCTGTACTTCAGTTTATGTATTATGATTCCATGGTCACACTTGTCGAACGCTTTGGGAAAGTCTGTGTATATTACATCATAGTTTTCATTACTTTCAAGTGCATCAACAATGTTGCTGTAGTGTTCCCTTAGTTGTGATAGGCATGATCTGCCTGACCAAAACCCATGTTGGTTATCATTGAATTTTTTCCGAGTTTCCAAAATGTCATGGATTTTCTGTCTAACTATTCTTTCAAATATTTTCGTGAGACGAGATGTAAGCGACACTGGCCTATAGTTTTTGGCCTCGGATCGATCTCCTCCTTTATATATTGGGACTATGTTCGCGCTCTTCAGGATGCCCGGTATTTCCGATATTTCTTCCGTGTCTAGTGATCGTCTCCATATCCAATATAGGGACTCAGCGATTGCATTCTTGCAGTTTTTGATCAGTGTGGCATTCCATTTATCCGGTCCTGCTGCTGACTGTGCTTTCATTTTCCCTATAGCTTGTGTAATATCATTTGTCGTAAAGTCGAAGTCAGTTATACTTTCCCCTTGTAGTTGTTCTTCAAAGAACGTGTTTCTATCGCATATCAGTTTGTCAGTTTTTGGGATACTGAAAGATGATTCGTACTGAGCTCTTAATATTTCAGATACTTCTGGTAGATCATCAGATAAAGCACTGTTCTCGTTTTTTAAAGGTCCGATAGTTGCATGGTTTTTCGACTTTCTTTTTGCGAAATTATAGAAGTACTTTGAGTTAACCTTTATCACTTCTATAACGTCGTCGTCGTCTTTTTCTGTATGCTTCTCAATTAGTTCCTGTATGGCGTCATCGATACTTTGCAGTTTATCATTTAATATTTTCTGATGGTGTTAACTTTACAGTTACTTAATTTTGAAGTCACACTTTCTCTTTCGAAACAGTGCCCTCTTTTGTCTCTCGAACCTCTTCTCTTTCCTCTTTGTTGTATTTTTGGGACATGTTTTTCCACAATTTCCAACGTCGTCTTCTCTAAACTCATTAGCATCTCCTCCGTTGTCTTAGCCTCGAAAATGGTTTTCCAATCTATTACTTCCATGCTGGATGCAACATCTTCCCAGTTTATAGCTTTGGAGTGAAAATAAAAAAATTCGAATTTGCTTCTTTTTGTTCGTGTTCTTTCTTTTCCTCTTGCTTTTATATTGGTTGTTATTTCAATAATGTTATGGTCCGATATTATAGTTGGGAATATTTCTATATTATCATTTAGGTTGCTGTTCTTTGTGAACACCAAATCTAGGCAGTTGTTTTTTCTTGTGTTTTCTGTTATTTCTTGCGTTAACATAAATTCATCAGCTCGAGCTAGTGGTATTTTTACCTGCTCCTGGTCTTCCCGTGCCCACCCCTTGTCCTGGTGTATACCTATATTTTTTCCTATCCTTTTATATTTCATGAATGGGAAATTAAAATCACCACAGAGAAAAATATTTGGGGTTGGAGAGTGTAGATCTTTTACCCAGTTTCTTACCTCTGTAATGGAATCTGAAAATTTTGAGGTTGGGGTGTTTGGGTCTGTACTCTGTACATTACAATTAGTATCATATTTAATTTTTCAACTTTTGCTGTTACACATTCTACGTAGCTGTTTGATGTACTGAGTCATTTCTGCCATATCCTTTTCGCGTGTGTAAATAGCACATCCTCCTTTACGTCTTACTGTTCTGTCGGCTCGGAGTATGTTATAGTTGTCAATTTGTATTTCTTTTTTGTCAACACACAACTCAGTTTTCACAGTTCGCCTGGCAGTCCTTTAGACGAGTTTCCGTGAGGCATGCAAAGTCTACTCCGGCTTCTTGCACGAGTCCTTTCAGGTATAAAACTTTGCCTGGGGAATGATTTGATTTAAGGCCTTGAAAGTTGACTAGGATTATTTTTATTTTTTCTCTGTCGTTTTCGCATACAGGTAGTTCCGATTCGTTTTCCAATGATGGTGCTGGTTTCGTTGCCTTGTGGTCCTCCGAGAATTTGCCTCTTTTTATCTTTGTCATACCTGTTGTCCCGATAACGCATGAAGTGTCTTTGTGCGTGCCTTCTGTCCGGCTCTCGGAGTCCTATATTTGTCAGCTGACTTTGTATTTGCTGGATAGTATTTAGCAGCTGAATTGTGTTGGCTACGTCTAACGAATTGGTACGCTTCTTTGATGTTCGTTTTTCTGTTCACCGCCGTTGCGTTCCTTTGAGGGTGGTGTGGTAACGGCATTTTTGTCCGTATTTGCACCTCCCATATCTTGCATACGTGTTGCAGACAGTAAGATGGTGGAAATTGTACTTCTTTTCAAATTTGCAATATCCACTTGTGTAATGCGTGTTACATAATGTGGGACGTGCATAGATGCATTACCCATCCCGATATCTGCAGCAGGGGTGTAGTCGAGGGGTAACGCAGGCGTTATACTTCCTAAAATTTCAGTGAAGTAGCGTTATACTACCTACTATAGTAGCCATAGCTGAATGCTGAGCACTTACGGACTTTTATCCACTATATGTAACTGTAGTATCTACAGTGCCCGCGAAAAGTATCCGATCACCCTGGAAATTTGTATTTTTTACATAAAAAACAATGTTTAAATGTATACTAACCTTATATTAGTATTTTGTCATCTGTCCTTTGGTTTGGATGACTTGTTCTAGACGTTTTGGCATGGATTTAATCAAGTTTTGACAAACTTCCACTGATATTTCCTTGCACCATACCTTTTTGATGGCTTCTTGTAATTTTTCGACTGAGCCAGTGTCGTGGCATTCAACCTTATTTTTTATTATTAGCCACATATTTTCTATCGGATTGAGATCTGGACTATTACCAGGCCAATCCAAAATATCAAATTTATTGTCAGTAATCCATTTTGTCACTATTTTGGCCCTGTGACATGGTGCACCATCATGCATGTATGTTTTTGTCCTTTGGATTGCCATTGCCATTGGAAGTTTATCCTGTAGCATTGCTAAATACCGTGCACCATTCATAGTTGTGTTCTTCGGAAGAAAATATAGGTTTCCACGCCCATAGTAACCGAAACAACCCCAAACCATCACACTTGGAGGTGTTTCATTGTCTTTAGGGTGTATTTAGGGTCCATCCTATTTGAGCCAATGGGCCGGCGAACCTTTTTTGGACAACTTCTGAATGTCAAAAATGTCGACTCATCACTAAATAAAACCTTCTTCCAGTCATCAACAGTCCAATGAATATATTTTTACAAAATGCGACACGTTTTTTACGCATTTTTCATTAATGAACGGTTTCTTAGCAGCATGGCGAGATGGTAATCCGAGTTCTTTTTGAGCCGCTCCTGGATAGTTCGTTCAGAAACACCAGATAACAATTATTCATATTAATTTTATTTCTTTCGCAGTTATTGTTGGGTTTTTCAATACTAAACGATTCATAAGTTTGTCTGTTCGTGAATTTGTTTTTCTCGGTCTGCCAGATCGTTTTTTAGGGACTGGCGTAGTTAGGCCGGCATTGTTCTTAGCCCGTGAAACCCATAAATTAACGGTACTTTGGGATATGTTTAATTCCTTAGCTATCTGTCTGTGATTTCCCACTGTATGCAAAGCAACAATAGCACCTCGACAATCACTCTTAAGTTGTTTTTTAGCACACATTATATATAAATTTTATTTACACCACTTTCTGTAAAAAATAACAAAATATCAATAAATTTACACAAACAGTGAAATCTGACAACTTTGAGACACAGCCACCCGCAACGAAGGCTACCAGAACCTAATTTGAGAATGCATTGGATAGCTCTCATATCAGCGAGCAACCTCAAAGTTACCAGATGTCGCTAGAACAAATAGAAAGTGAATTATGTGTCTCTGAATATCAAGGGAAAATATTGTATTTTCTTGAGTGATCGGATACTTTTCGCGGGCACTGTACTATATCACTATGAAACTGCATTATACCGTATACATACGACTTATACGAGTATCTGTGTGTGTGTGTGTGTGTGTGTTTTATTCAAATTAAAAGTAACTAGAGCGTGTACTGTATTTGTAGTTTTATTTACTAAATATACAGGGTGTCCATAAATTATTCACCCCATTATAAGCCTTAATAAATTCGTTATTATAGGAGCTATCTTAAAACGGTTTGCGGCAATTAATAACACAAGAAATTTTTTTCTTTATTTCGCAGAACATCCACTAGGGGCACAATGGCGACAGTGAAGGAGAAAGCAATGTGTATGCTGTGGGAAACCAAATCTCAAATTACTGTACAGAGACGTTTTCAGGAGGAATATCAGAAAACTCCACCAACAAAGCAATCACTCAAGCGATGGCTGAAACAATTTCAAGAAACTGGCAGTGTGCTACATCAGAAAGGAGCTGGTAGGCCTAGTGTGTCTGAAGATAAGATAGCAGGAATTCAGGAGGCGTTTATCCGAAGTCCTACAAAATCCATCCGCCGAGCAAGCCGAGAACTGCAAATACCGCGTTCAACAGTGCATAAAGTGGTTCACAAGAGGTTGAAACTTTATGCCTACAAATTGCAAACCTTGCAGAAACTTCTACCAAATGACAAACCCAAACGGGTACAGTTTACTGTTGACATTCTTGACCGTATTGATGAAGATGAGCATTTTTTGAACAATGTCGTTTTCAGTGATGAAGCGACGTTCCATCTGTCTGGTAAAGTCAACAGACACAATTGGCGTATATGGGGATCAGAAAATCCGCATGAATTTATTGAACACGAACGCAACAGTTTTAAGATAAACGTTTGGTGTGCTCTCTCCCATAACCGTGTGATTGGACCATTTTTCTTCCATGAGAACACTGTGAAGGCTACAAATTACCTAGATATGCTTGAATGGTATGCTGCACCTCAGCTTGAGGATATGCAGCCCCGTGTGTTCTTTCAGCAAGATGGGGCACCGCCACACTGGGGATTAGAAGTGCGGAGGTTCCTCAATGAAAAGTTCCCTTCTCGTTGGATCGGGCGAGATGGCCCTATTCCATGGCCTCCTCGTTCCCTGGATATCACACCTCTGGATTTCTTTTTATGGGGCTACACAAAGGACAGAGTGTATGCAAAGAAGGTTAATAACATCACAGAATTAAGACACCGGATTGAAGAGACATTAGCTTCCATCACGCAAGACACGCTTCTTTCTTAATGTTTGGAACGAAATCCTCTATCGCCTTGATGTTCTGCGTGCTACCAATGGGGCTCACGTGGAGGTTTACTGAATTAAAACAAAAATTTCTTGAGTTGTGTTATTAATTGCCGCAAAGCGTTTTAAGATAGCTCCTATAATAACGAATTTATTAAGGCTTATAATGGGGTGAATAATTTATGGACACCCTGTATATTTTTTATTTTCGAATTAACTTTTACTATTGTTATACAGAGTAATTAGTTTGACCTTCGTCAGAATTAACAATTCAGGCGAAAGCTAACCGAAGGTTATATATATTTTTATTATATATATATATATGCTTATCATTACATCATATATTGTTGTAACAGCAATTTTTTGTATATTTAGATCTCGTATCAAAATATACATAAAAATGGTAAAATAAAGAATAAAGTGATTTTAAAATTTATTTAATTTCGCGTGTTGTGAAAATTAATCTTTTAAAATCTATGTAGAACAAATATCGATAAAACATAGCGGTTGAAATTTGAACCAAGAGCTATCGGAGAAAGAGCATAAATCAGGTCAGACGCAATTGATCTGTCGCGGGGAGAAACTTTGGCTTCAGTCTTTTTCATTTTGGAACCTGCGCAAGTTTTTTTTTTTTTTTATTCTTTGGTTAGGTTGAAAATTTTATATAAACACGCGAAAGCTGTCTCACTCGTTACATATCAAAAAGTTTGATCAGCTCAGAAAATACATCGCCTTTGGAAAATTCTCGGAGAAAATTTTTTTCTTATGGAAAAGCGGAGTATAGTTATAGCGAGGTTGAGATTGACCAATAAAAAACCAAAATTTACGTACGAATGGGGTCACGTAATGAAAATGTACTGACGGGTTATTTACAGTACATATGGAAAGGAGAAGTTTCTTTAACCATAAGGTGGGACTTAAGGCGAGATAATAGTTAGTCGTAGTCCCGCCTTTCCAAAGGTGAAGTGTCGTAAAATCCCTAAATTTGTGGCACCTTTAGATTCTATAAGCGGACTTTAAACTTTAAAGTCCGCTTATGGAATCTAAAGGTGCCACAAATTTAGGGGATTTTACGACACTTCACCTTTGGAAAGGCGAGACTACGACTAACTATTTTCTGCGGAGTTCGCGCAGTTCCGAAATCTGCGGAATTCGCGCAGGATTTTTTAAGTTTGTGAAAGAATTCATTTGGCTGGATTTAAAAAAAAAAAATGCAGAACTCGTTCGAACCAAATTCCAGATTAAGTCATTTTTGTTATTTTAAGGCAATTGAATTAAGTGCCTTTTCTCGAGTCACGTATGAAACCACTCTGCATAAATCTTTGAGACTTAATCGAAAACATATTTTTGAAATTTAAATTAATTTTTATGAATAAGAAATTTGTAAGTGTACGAGTACATCTGTAAACTTATTTTGAATTAATGTTCAATTGAGTGAAAAACTTCATATGAGGGATTGTGTTGTTTCTATGCTACTTTGTAATAGGCCTCTTTCTGCGAGGGTAAATTAATTTATTCAAAGTTTGAAATTAAAAGTGGGCTTCGAGTAAACCGATAAAATTGCGCAAATAAAACAAAGTCATCCGACTGATAACCAGAGCCATCCTGAAGAAACGAGGAAGCAGGAAATTGTAGACACCAATCGACCAGGGAAATACTACGGGGAAGGGGGGGGGGAGGGAAGTTAGGCGGGAGATGGAATGCTGGAACTCCCGTTTCTTCTATCATTATCCTCTTTAGCCGATCTTTTTCCGTGTCTCATCTACCATGTGAGTAGTCCAGCATGATTTCAAACATACACTTCTACCTCTGTTCTTCACTACACAAAAAGAATCGTGGGCCTCAGACCTTGATTTTGGCTCTCCTTATATACGGAGGACATTTTTGCGGGCACTCTTCCTTGCTATATAAATACACACATGACTTCGTCAGCATCAGAGACCTTGATTTTGGTTCTCTCTCTTATAAAGGGGGAGGGAGCATTTTTGCGGGCGCCCACCTTTGGCCCCTCTTTTCTACATCAAGCCGGAACCCGCACACTCAGTAAGTGCAATCAAAATGTGGTTGCACCACAATATCGTTAATATTAAGTTTCCGAGACAATAATTTCGGTGACCCGCTCATTTTATAATTCGGGCCAATCAGGGTGACTCTTACGTGCAGGTTAGGTATTCCCTCTAGGTTGGTTAGTTATTTCAGTCACCAGCTTTCGGCCAATTAGGGGTAAAAAACAAATGGTGTCCCTGAAACTTAATATTTACCATTATACAGTATTAAACTATCAGGTCATCCCATAAGTAATGTCGTTTTTTAGATCGGAATTTGAAGGACAAAAAAAAACTCAAATGAAACTTTTTAATCTAGTATATATTTTCCATCGGAATCAATGACACACTGCCAACGTCCTACAAGCTTTTCAATGCCATGTTTATAAAATTCAGGCGGTTTTGAGGCAAAAAACGTAGAGAGACTGGTGTGCAGGTCATCTAAAGAAGTATACTGTTTCTCGTCAAGATAGTTTTGCAGACTCCTGAAGAGATGATAATCTGAAGGCGCAAGGTCTGGAGAATATGGAGGATGTGGAAGTTTTTCCCACCCAAGCTCCTCAATTTTTGCAGAAGTGATCCGAGCGGTATGAGGACGTGCGTTGTCGTGGTGGAACACGATTCCTTTCCGATTAACCAAAGGTCTCTCTTCTTTTAGTGCAGTGTTCAATCGATCCAGTTGTTGACAACAGACTTGAGCGGTGATTGATTGGTTGTGTGGTAAGGTTTCAAAGTGTATTACACCACCTTTATCCCACCAAACTCTAAGCAACACCTTCCGAGGGTGAAGATTTGGTTTTGGCTGTGGTGTCGCTGGTTCTCCGGCACAAACCCACTGTCGACGGCGCTTAACATTCTGGTACAGTATCCACTTCTCATCACCAGTCACTAAACGGTGCAAAAACGGATCTTGGAGTTCACGGGAATGAAGAGCTGTGCTAATGTTTACCCGCACCCTCAGATTGTCGACCGACAATTCATGTGGCACTCATTTTCCTAACTTAGGCACTTTCCCGAGTTGTTGCAAATGTCGATGGATGGTGGACGGGGATGAATTGAGTTTCTGGGCCAATTCTTCGACAGTTGTTGAACAGTCTTCTTCAAGTGCGGCTAACAGCGGGTAATCATCAAACTCAGCAGGGCGTCCAGAGCGTGCTGCATCTGTCAAACAGCAGTCACCATTCCTAAACTTTTGAAACCATCTTTGACATTTCCTCACATGCAGAATATCGTTGCCATAAACGTCCTGAATGTTTCGCGTTGCTTCAGTTGCACTATTCCCTTTTTTGAACTCGTAAAGCATTATATGCCTGATATGCTCTTCTGATACCGCCATGTTTATGAGGGGCAGGGCTGTGGAGTCGGTGATAAAATTTGCCGACTCCAACTCCGACTCCAGAAATCTGACTTGCATAATTCCGACTCCGACTCCGATGGAATGTTAAGGCCAAATTGATTACGATTAGCTTTATTAGGCCAATGGAGATTCATAAACAAGGCATTTCGTCACCACCACATGACTCATCAGGTTACTTAGTGGCTATAACTATGCCTTACTGCCTTTTTTTCTCTTTATTCAAAAATTACAATAAATCCCAAAATACAAACTGATTGAAGCTTAAACAAAATAAGATTATTATTGGTTTAGCAAATTAATAAGATGTTTTTGTATTATTATAAACATCCGTAACAAAATGTACTAACCTAAACTGAATTTGTTCTTAAAAAAAGGATCGCTTCCATTGAATCTTCTTTCAGTGATGCTTATCAAAATTATCAAATTGAAATCTAAAAATCTGAAAAAGATTTAGGGTTGCTAGTACAAATTTTTAAATTTCCTTATTATTAATTATGTTAATTAATTAATTATAAGCAACTATATTTATATATTGTTTATATTTATATATTTATATATTTATATATTATACAGGGTGTACATAAAGACAGGATCTATTTTTGTGAAATAATTATTTTTTTCTATTTTTCTTTTCAGAAGCCCTTAGAATGAATACAGAAGAGCGTGTGGCAATAGTAATTTGGCGAATCGCGGGAAAGAAATACAATGACATCAGAGAGAAGTTTAGAAGGAGATTTCATAAGCCGGGGCCAATAGACAAGACAATACGAAAATTGGTGAACAAATTTAAACGAACGGGATCCGTAAATGAAGCAGCAAGATCAGGACGACCGTGTATGTCAGATCTTACCGTGAATGCAGTACGCGGAATTATCACTGAGTAGCCACGTACGTCCGTTCGTGCTGCATCACACAGACTCGGCCTCCCGACGTCATCTGTGCACAAAATTCTGAAAGTTAATTTGCAGAAGAAAAGCTATCATTTGCAGGTTTTACATGATTTACATGAGGAAGATTTCCCTCGACGAAGTGCTGTGTGTGCTGATCTCGTAGAACAAATATGGAGTGATAATTTAATGAACAACATTCTCTTTAGTGATGAAGCCACTTTCCATACGTGGAAAAGTAAATCGCCATAACTGTCGAATTTGGGCAGATGAAAGACCGAATGATTTCGTCCAAAATTGGGAGAGAGACTCACCTAAAGTTAATGTCTGGATGGGTTTAACAAAATCTAAGGTTTATGGTCCTTTTTTCTTTGCTGAAGCTACAGTTACGGGGCTTATTTATCTGGACATGTTGCAGCAATTCTTTGAACCTCAGCTGATTGGGGATAGGATTGTTAGTACCGTCGTCTATCAACATGATGGTGCTCCTTGTCACTATGCCAAAATTGTTCAGGATTATCTAAATGGACATTTTCCAAATCGCTGGATCGGACGCGGAAGCAACAGACCTTGGCCAGCGAGATCACCAGATTTAACCCCTTTAGATTTCTTTGCATGGGGCTTTATCAAATCGCATGTCTATCAGACGAAGATTACGAGTCTTGAAAACTTACGTACACGAACTGCTGCAGATAACATAACCCCGCAAATGCTCCAGAATGTGTTTAGAAATGCTGCGGAACGATTTGTGCTGTGCAGGGATACTGATGGGCGTCACGTCGAATTCTACTCTTAATTATTTAATAAATGTTACCACTTTATTATTTTATGATTGAATTCCATATAATTTCCAAGTGCTTCACAAAAATAGATCCTGACTTTATGTACACCCTGTATATTATTTATATATATATTATTTATATATTAAAACACTAGGTTAAATCTATTTTATTCATAAAATTGAGCTAGGCCTAGCCCTAGGCTGCTATGGTTATAATTGAAGGATTTGCACCGACTCCGACTCCACTCAAAATTGACCGACTCCACAGCCCTGATGAGGGGTTCACATAAAGCAAAACACACGTCTTCACTGGTCAAAGTCTGTAAAGTATGTCGAATTCTACTCTTAATTATTTAATAAATGTTACCACTTTATTATTTTATGATTGAATTCCATATAATTTCCAAGTGCTTCACAAAAATAGATCCTGACTTTATGTACACCCTGTATATTATTTATATATTATATATTATTTATATATTAAAACACTAGGTTAAATCTATTTTATTCATAAAATTGAGCTAGGCCTAGCCCTAGGCTGCTATGGTTATAATTGAAGGATTTGCACCGACTCCGACTCCACTCAAAATTGACCGACTCCACAGCCCTGATGAGGGGTTCACATAAAGCAAAACACACGTCTTCACTGGTCAAGGTCTGTAAAGTATGTAGCGAAATACGATAGATCTCCTCTTAGATATAACCTTCGGAAAATTTATGCTTAAACCGAGTAGGACTAGTTTAAACTTAATCTATCGTAAAAAACGACATTACTTATGGGATGACCTTATACAATCACCTACTACTATAAATAGTACGAGATATCTTACCTGTCTAATAATAATAATAATAAATAATAATAAATAATAATTTTTTCATTCATCGAATGTGGATGTCTTGATTTCTACATATTTCAATTAAAGAATATTATGACATCATCCCTGCTGCACTGCACGGTTTCGGGATATCACCTAAGTACTGTATACTCAATTCTTCACGAAGTCGGCATGACATCACACTCGCATGCTTTTCCGAATTCCTACGAGATTCTCGCTCGAATCACGCCTAAGTCCTAAAATAATGCTGTCACAAAGCTCAACAAAATTTGCTTTAGGTTAAACTTGGGATGGGACGTTCCAGCGACAATCATTTTTTTTTTTTAAATCTTAGAATTTGTAATGCGACTTTCGATAAAATAATAATGTTTTTACTTACGCTACAGTTTTTATGGAGGAGTTAAAATATAAAACAAAACACACTATTTCGAAAGATTATTCAAATTATCTTTGCAAAATAATCAAAGAATGTTATCTTCGAAGTTGGCGAAACTGCATAACCCACCCAGACGCAGTCCGAAGAGTCGACAATTTGGTAATATGTTTGATTAAGGTTAGGTAGTACTACAGTACTAAAAGCCAATATAAACTAGTCTGCAAACTGCGTCTGGATTCTGCAATTTTACCTTAAATTCAATGTATCGATGGTGATATTCTAAGACCTCGTAAGAAGCAAAAACTACAATGATACAGAAGATAAAAACTTGACTGGAACATTTACGCACGTTTGAAACAAGCCTTACGGTAAGAAAAAAAAAAAAAGGGCTACGTGGCGCTTATAAGGTTTTGGAAAGTTACCATCAATATAATGATTTAGCTTATAATAAACATACGCTTTCTACAAACACTCGAACAAGACTGTTATAAAAGGTACTTACTTATAAGTAGTTAGAACAGTTTTATTTACGACGACGATCAGCAGAGAGCAAATGCCGTACAATAATGCCGACAATAGTCGCTTTACCATCTCGGAGCTCATGATATACGTTGATGATGATGACGACGACGACGACCAGGAAATACCGAAACACACGGTAACTAAAATTACAGAAAATAAAGTGGATGTGAACCCCCTTTTTAACTAATACATCGCGACACCATTAATTAATTCAGGATGAAGCCAGACGATTTTATTAAATCTTAGAGAGGACTTCTGCCTATAAAAATGCATAAATGATAAAATAATAAGGCCTGATGATGAAATAATTCTCAAAATGAATTAAGTACTGCATAACAAACAATATATACTCATTAAAATATATTACCGTGTTATCCGTTCAAGCCTGGGGAGGGGGCAGGTCGTGTTTACAGTATTATCTTAAGGTTACGGACAATACAGCAGCAGTTATTTTAAGCATGTACGATACAAATTTTTTTTTAAAATATAATGTATATTTATAGCAATACACGAAAGTAATTTCAATTTTTGTTTTTAATTCGTTTGTTAAAAATTCCCCGATATGGCACTGGAAGTTTTATGAGCACAATAAATGTTTAAGGTATTCAAAAAGAGAGGTCTCTATCCTTTATAAACTTCGCTTTATTGAAATTCTTGAACAAAACCTACCAAAGACCGTATGAAACCGCGAAGCTACCCTTAAAAATTTGTCCTTGACACGTACGGTTCTCACAACCTCACAAATTATTCCACTCCAAAAACGACGAACCACACACTACCAAGGTTAAGGACACACTGAAGATGAAAAAGAGCTCGAGTGCACTCCTCAGCCTTCATAAACATACCTCTGCCATGTGAACTTAAATGCAACTAAAGATAAACAAAAATTTTTTTTCCCAGAGTCGAGATTACTTCACGATATCAGTTTTGAACACTTCGTAAAGGGCCATTTGAAATAAAGCATATAAATTAAGGCCATTTAGTCAAGTTTTCTTTTCAGATAAATTTTTTTTTATCAGGTTTTTAAATGTGCAACACATCCGCTAGTAGACTGTGTGTGTGCGCGTGTGTGCCCGTGTGTGTGTGTGCGCGCGCATAGGCGTGAGGCGGAGGGTCTGCCCAGGACTAGGGAATTCAACATTTTCAGGGCAGATTTTTCCTGACTTTTTTTTTTTTTTTTACTTCTTGAGGTGACTTAATTACTTGCTACTATACTTGTAATTAATAATTAAAACTAAGTTGAGGACTTACTGAATTCTATATCAACAGCAATGCCGTAGTTTTGCTTATCATTTAGAAATGTTTTAGCAAAATTTTTTCATTTTTGTAAATTGTAATGTTTTTTATCAGGGTACCCTGAAAATTTTTAGGGCAAATTTTTTCCGCCCCCCCCCCCAGTAAAGTGCCATCCCATAGGTGTGTGTGTGTGTGTGTGTGTGATCAACGTTTAAGACATATCAAGCTCAAGTTTTAAGGTTTCATCATTTTACACAAAGCACCGGACTACCCATACACCCATTCATGCTAAGAACAGCTAGCAGTATCATTGCCAAGTAAATAGAGGGTCAATGTACTGACAAGACTTCCGTACGTGGTTCATCACCACTGGCGCATATATATATATATATATATATATATATATATATATATATATATATATTAGGGTGGTCCAAATCCATAGGGGGAAATTTCAAAATTGTCTTAGATAGTCTCCACAAGTGTGGTTTTTGTCCATTTAGTGTCCACATGGTCTGTGCAAAATTACAGCGTGATTGGTGAATATTTAGAGGTCGCCCCACTCTGAATATATATATTATATAATGTACTTTTTCTTCCGTAGGTCCGATGGCTCAAACTCGATCAATTCCAAAAGTTTGGCTTCTAGGGATGGCAACTGGAACTTTATCCACGTCAAGGCTCCCTACATGCCTTGACGCCCTCCTCTTGGGGCAATACCACCACATCAATCAAAAGCAAACCACCTCCGACAGTCTGAACCAGGCATGCCAGAGGGTGATTGAAGTCTGGACCCGAGCGCGGATCCCAACTCAACGGATCGACTCCTGTGTCCGTAAGCTTTCAAAGCTTTTAGACCGCTACAAAACACTCAAGAAGCACAGGACCAGGCAACGTGCCAGCGATAGAATGAATGAAGACATCTTCAAAGCGGACATCCAGGAACTGTTTGACATCGCAACCAGTGATGCCATGAGCACAATCGTCAACGTTGAGGACCGAAATTTCCTGTCCATGCAGCGCAAGGACGTCAATTCTTGCAGCATGGCTGGCATTGATAAGGAAACGACTACACAAGAGGACAGAAAGCGATCCAGAATGGAGAAGGAAGCCAAGAGGAAGGCAAGGCATGAAGCAACACAGAAAGATTTGGAAGAAGCAGGAGTGTCATCAATTGATCTTTCCTCTTCTTCTTCTTCCCTTTTTTCGCAAGACGACGACGACTATAGACCATCGGTTCCGATTCCTTCTTCGTCTGAAGCTCCGGCACCAAAGCGTCCCAAGAACAAGGTTACGAACATTTTCCAATCTCCAGAAGTCATTGGAGCAATGGATCGCACCAATCTTTCTGACCGGAATGCTGTTTTCGTAACTGGAGCTGTATTACAGGCCGCGGGGCATGATCTGTCTGGGATGACGTGCTCTCGGAGCTCTATTCATCGCTACAGAGAAAGTGGGCGAGAACAGGCAGCTCGAGAAGACCTAGAATCATTCTCTCTAGAAGACCCTGTCCTTCTCCATTGGGACGGAAAGCTTCTCCCCGGCAGTGAAGGGAAGAAGACGAATGTGCATCGGATAGCAATCCTTATAACATTCAATGGACAGGAGAAGCTGCTTGGTGTCCCAAAGATGAAACAAGGAACTGGAGAAGCACAGGCCCAGGCATGCCTTCAAACTATGAAATTATGGAACGTGGAACAGCATGTGAGAGGTCTCGTCTTCGATACCACTGCGTCAAACACGGGTTTACATCGCGGAGCCTGTGTCAGGATTGAAGAAGCATTGGGTCACGAACTAGTTTGGATCGGTTGTCGACATCATATACTTGAAGTCGTACTTGCTGATGTCTTTGCCTCAATATTTGGCTCAACAGGAAGTCCTGAAACAGGCCTTTTTAAGCGATTTCAAAAGGAATGGCCATCTCTCTCCCACGAAGCATTTGTCTCAGCATCGGACAGCTTGTTCGAGAACCCTCAACTCCAAGAGATGAGAAAAGAGATGCTCACTTACTTACCTAACGCTCTTCAGGCAAGCCAACCTCGTGACGACTACAAGGAGTTCCTTGAACTATCTTTGCTCTTCCTGGGGGGAAAGACTGGTGGTCAACTCTTTATCCGAGCTCCGGGTCCCATGCACCACGCGAGATGGATGGCGAAGGCGATTTATGCGCTCAAAATCTACCTCTTTCACTATCAATTCAAGCTCACAGCACGCGAAGAACGAAACGTGACTCAGCTGGCTTTATTTGTCAGTCTGATTTACGTCAAGTACTGGCATGAAGCGCCAATGGGGACACAAGCTCCTCTCAATGATCTCAAAATGCTGCATCTTCTGGAAAAATATCCACACGGAGGAGCTGCACAAGCGGCGAAGACAGCTCTAAGACGCCACCTGTGGTACTTGTCGGAGCATCTGATTGGACTGGCCTTCTTCGATAATAGGATCGATCCTGATACCAAAAGGAGAATGGTTCAACACCTCCAACATCCCCAAAAGAATGGCTGCCCCCGACGAATCGACATGGCGGAAGCTGGTGTTGAAAATGATGTGGCATCCTTCGTCACGAAAAGGACATTGACCCTCTTTGATGCCTTGAAAGTTGGAGGTAAGGAGGAAGCGCGCCAGTTACTTCAAAAAGATCCACGGGAATGGCCAAATGACAAGAACTACAGGGAACTTAGAGATCGCGCCTTAAAGATGAAAGTCGTCAATGATGCTGCCGAACGAGGTATTGCTCTCGCACAACGCTACAATGACACGAAACGAGGACCAGAAGCAGTACCTCCTACAACTCGTAGCCGCCCACCGAAAACAGATACCAATACCATCCAAGGCGACTCTGATGCAGAAGAAATAATGAAGATACACCCATTATCATGTCCTATTGTCTTACTGTTTTCTTTCATATTCTTTGAGAACCAAAAAAAAATTTAGTTATTCAGTTGTCTATATATTTTCCCAAATTTTCAAAAAGGGGGCAAGTGGGGCGACCCCTAAATATTAACCGAATAACGTGAAACTTTGCACAAATACTGTCCACACCAAGAGGCATAAAACCAACCTTGTGGAGAGAACTTAGTCGATGCTTTAACTTTTGGACCACCCTAATATATATATATATATATGATGAATAAAACCACGAAGGAAAGGAAACACAAAATGGTGCTCAAGCGCTTTCGTCTAATGACATCCTCAGGAACACTGAAGTACATAAAAGGGTAACAGCCTATATATAGGTTACAGAAAGAAAAAAAAAAGAAAAATAAATAACATACATACATACACACACACATACATATACATATCTATAATATATATATATATATATATATATATATATATATATATATGCAATAAACAGAGAAGTAAAAATAAAAATTAAAAATTAAAAAATTATCAGTGAGGCGTACAGATTTGTAAGGAATAATATCGATTTTTAGCACAAGATCAAATGGATTATAAAAATACAAATTTATATTGGAAAACTGCCCGGGTTTTAACACACTGCCGGTTCAGGTTTAAGTTTTGGTTTTTGGCTAAAAATCTAATAGTTACCCCTTTTTCTTTGATGTATTCAATTCCGACGTGAATGCAACGAGTCTTTTGCTTATATTGAGGTTCTAAATGTAGCTGGGCTAGGCTGCTTTAAACCCTAGATCCTGTCCCAAAGCTGGAACCTATCTGCTTTGCAGATAGCTGGTGAGAGAAGCTATATTTTTGGGACCTCTTTGCGAGTGACCCGTTGCCCACGTCGGACTAACATCATAAAAGAAAAAACTATAGCATTTGTCTTTTACCATTATTTATTCGGACTATAATAGATTTAATTTTCCCAGAAGAGTTCCTTGTTCCATGCACGGTCTGTGTGTATCATAGCTCACCTCAGGGAACCATTCTGAGTTCACTCCCATATACAGGGTGTTTCAGGAGGAAAGGTCAATACTTCGGGAGGTGATAGTATCGGTCATTGTCAGAAAAAAGTTAATATGAGCATGTGTCTAATTCTGAATGATTACGGAGATAAAGCTGTTTGAATCTACAAATACAAAAGCATTGTTAATGGTAATCAAGAAAGAGAAACCAATTACTGTTTCTAACATTTAATATTTAAACATTGGAATTTTGAATGGTATCATATACAGAAATGACAAATTTGTTACAGTTTACAATACGTTTTCGAAAATCCCACCGTCAACCTCAATGCACTTTGCAATTCGTGTGCGAAGACCGCGTGTTGTTCGTCTGAGTTGATCTTGGCGTTCCTTTATGCGGAAAGCAGCATCCAAAATGAGCGCGAGCAATTCATCTCGTGTATCCACCTTCTTTTGTAAACTTGACTTTTCATCCACCCCCACAAACAATAATCTAACGGAGAGGTCTGGAGACCTTGGTGGTCATTGAATGGGACCACCGCTGCTGATCCATCGACCAGGAAAAGTTTGATTTAGGTATTGCATCACCAGACAGGTAGAATGTGGAGCAGCTCGGTCATGCTGAAAGTACATACCAGCGCGTGTAGCCAAAGGAACATCCTCCAATAGTCCTGGCAATTCATTGTGCAGAAATTCTAGGTAACTTTGTCCTGTAAGACGATCCTCTAAAGTAATAGGGCCAATTAGCTGATCATCGATGATACCGCACCACACATTGGCAGAGAAGCGACGTTGAAAATTTGTTTCCACAGTGGCATTTGGATTTTCGTCTGACCACCGATGAGAGTTACGAGTGTTGTTGATACCGTCACGGGTGAAAGTAGCTTCATCGGTGAACAGTATTAATCGAAGCAATCGGCGATTAGCATTTACCCAATGACAAAATTCCAGTCGCATGCAGCGTCTCCTGGTTGAAGGTGATGTACACGCTGTACATGATATGGATGCAAGCCTTCCTCACGTAATGTTCGCCATACTCGTGTGTGGTACACCGAGACGTGTAGAAATTCTTCGTGAGCTAGTAGTAGGACAACACTCTACCAACTGAAGAATGTTTTCCACTTCATCCACATCTTGTTGACCTTCACGTTCAGATGAAACATGAGCGCTGGGAAGTGTACCAATCTCACGCAATATGTTGAAAACCCTGGTAAACACTCTTCGATCCGGAATTCTGGGGTTCGGAAACCGTCGACGGTATTCTACAACAACAGCTGTTGCACTTCCATCGCAAAAACCGTAGACATACACCATATCTGCATATTCGGCATGTGTGAAGGTGTGTGGCATTCTTAACACTGCTTCAAATACCAAACAGTCAGCTGTCGATTGGCTTATGTTACATGCTTACATTACAGCTTACATGGTTCAAGGTTATAGAGGAGGAAAGAGGGAGGAAGAGCTGCTGCGCGCATCAGATTCAAACAGCTCTATCTCCGTAACCATTCAGAATTATACATGTTCGTATGAACTTTTTTTTCTCACAATGACCGATAATATCACCTCCCGAACTATTGACCTTTCCTCCTGAAACACCGTGTGTGTGTGTGTGTGTGTGGTGTGTGTGTGTGTGTGTGTGTGTGTGTGTGTAAAAAATTTTTTTACCTGAAGGAAACGCTATAAATCCGATGCAACTCGCTCTTGGTGAAACTGCGCTATTTCTCATTCGAGATGTGATTATAACGAGATCTCGTACGACAATAAGCACCGTGCGCTTACTTCTAGCATTCGCGATTCAACTCGCAGATCGAATCGAATAAGTTCGTGCATGTTTATTATTTCTGGAACGAGTTTCAACTCAGTACGAGTTCATATCTGGTCGGCGACACGCGTGCGTCATCAGTGTTGAAAAATCTATTAGAAAATATAACTAGATTGACTAAAAATCAAACCGTGTGTGTGCATTCTCGCATGTATGTCTATAATCACGCTCCTGTACGAGTTTCATACGATATACCATTCCATGAATAGCACGAGAAATAGCGCCGTGTACCCCCGCCTTGAGTGAGCGTATGGGCGAATCGGTGACTTGGCGGGGGGGGGGGGGGGGGGGGTGAACCCTTTCGTTTCCAAGACATGATCTGTAAACAATTTGCGTCCCGAGTGTTAATTTGAATGTACCAACTGAAGATACATACAGACAGAAAAAATAGGGTTTATTGGTGCAGAAAACATTGCTTTGCCTTTACGATAATTGTATAAGAATAATTCTCAGCATCCTTGCTAAGAGGGTCAATGCACGAGCAAGACTTCCGTGCGTGCCTCATCGCCCCTGTAATTTATATATGGAACTCGCTTTTATAACCACTTGGTACTGTAGAATTAGTTAAAATTAATCAACTTTTTAATTCAGATATACACCCTTCTTTCATTATGCAAGATTTTCCAATGTTAATTAATGCTGGAACCCCATCAGACATTATATCCGGTTCTAAAAATTTATGCTGGAGGCAATTTAAGCTAGTTTTTATAAACTTGTCTGCTCGAACCTAAAATAATAAACAGACTTCTGCACAATTGAAATTTCTTAATGTTAAGAAGTTCCGTAATTTTTAAAATGTTAGTGTAGAATTACTCTGAAAACACAATATAACCTTATCTCCAAAGAATTCTGTCAAAACAAATACATACATACAAGGTTTGTACCAAGGCCATTTTCCGTAAATATTTCGCCTGTGCGCGTCAACATACTTTCGCGCGACAACTTACGATGAGTTGGCAAAGTTTAGCGCGTTCATTCTAGAGTCTGAGATAAGATACGAGTTGTCGTGGGAATTAGAACCGATAGATGCATGGTCAACACTTTCTCGTGTATAACGGATACACACATCTTTCCGATTAAATAGATTTAAAGGGACGATTTCTTTTACATGTCCGATAGTGAGATGCCGAGTCACTATAAGAGATATTTCTGTTTGTTTTAGGGTAATTAGTACATTTTTTCAGTAGGAACTTCGACTTTCTTCCGAGTTAATGATGATCATAATGCGTAAAAATGGATCGTCCAATCTGATCCTTTGTATCACACTTTGACAGATCTCTTTGTCGATCAATTTCTCTGAATTGTAACAGTGCGCGCGTTAAAATTGAACTCAAATTATCAAATGTGAGAATTTGTTCACCGAGTGTAACGTAGTACTGTAATCAGTCGAAAGGAAAGAATTAATTTGTGAAGGATGAAAGCATTGACTTAAAAGGAGGACTGTTTGAAGTGCATATTAGCAAAGCTGAGAGAAAAAAAAAAGACGCTATACCCTTTCTATGGGCATTTGTATCCCCCAAGTCCTCTTTCAGAGAAGGGTACGGCTTTTTTCTTTTTCTTCTCTCTTTTCATAATCGTACAAGTCTCCCTTTTTAGTCATGAACTTCAATTCTCTAATTTAGTTTGCCCATGTTGATCTTCTCATGTTGTTTCGTTTCAGTACTGCATTCTGAGAACTAACTTTTCAATATATATATATATATACAAAGAACGCCAAAGAGCAACAAACCGGCCAGTCCCAACGAGGCTGTGATAGAGGGTTAAAACAAGAAAATTTAAAGTGAAAATTTTAAAACGAAGAGGAGAGAATCAGCGCATAATAATGTAGAATTTTCACTAACAAATTCTTCTAACTGGGGGTTTAAGGCAAGACCGAATTAATTTGAACCATGCTAGCTGGCAAATCCATTCCACAAATTAACTATACAATTTAAGAAAAAACTCTTAACTTCATTAGAATTAAAATGTTCACCAATATATATCAAAAAAAAAAAAATATATATATATATATATATATACTGTATATATATAATATATATGTGTATATATATATATATATATATATATATATATATATATATATATATATATATATATATATATATATATATATATAAAAGCACACCGGACAAAAAATTAGTCACCCCTAATAGCACCGATAGTAGGAAGTTCAAGGTCACACAGAGGGCGCTGATGTAGCATTGGTAAGTGACAAGTAGCGGTGACGTAGCACACAGGATCAGATCTGTTTCGTGAGGTGGTGAAGAACAAAGTGAGTGTTGGATATAGTCTGCAAAATGGGTCGTGAGGCAGACGTTACTCAGTGGCAAAAAGGAGCCATCGTGTTTGGCAGAGCCCACGGACACAAAATGTCTGAAGTAGCCCAATTTGTTGGTGTGTCAACGCGTACTGTCCAGCGAGTTTACAAAGAGTGGTGTAGTTCGCAATCAACTGACAATCGACGGCGTAACTGTGGCCGGAAAACAATTCTCGACAATAGGGGCCGCCGCCATGTTTCTCGTCTAGTAACTGCAAATCGTTTTCAAACCAGAGAACAATTGCTCCAAGAAACCAATGACGTTCTCCAGCGACCAATTTCCGAACGGACATTGCGACGAGAACTGCATGCGATGGACATCTGGAGCAGGTACCACGGAAGAGGCCGCTGTTAACAGCAAGTCACAAATTGGCACGTTATAAATGGGCTCAGAGGCACAAAAACTGGACTGCGGCAGATTGGAAACGTGTAATTTGGTCCGATGAGTCCCGTTTTTGTTTGTTCTCCAATGATGGGAGGCGACGAGTACATCGCAGGTCCAATGGAGTGGCAGCAAATCGATGTTCAGTACATGCACAACCTCGTAGAGTCTCTGCCTCGCCGGATTCGTGCGGTTATCAAGGCCAGAGGCGCCGTCACACGTTATTAGGTACATTCTGAGAGGGGTGACTAATTTTTTGTCCGGTGTGCTTATATTATATATATATGTGTGTGGTGTGTGTGTGTGTGTGTGTGTGTGTTGTCAAAAGGCAACAAAGCATTTCTAATAAAAAAAATTAAGCTTTTTAAAATTGGTTGTTTGTCACGGTTTATTGAAAAAAAAATTACCACCTCAAATTAGACCTATTTTGGAAGAAATCAATCTTCATGCATCGCTGATTCTGTACATTCTACAATCACTTTTTATCAACTTTACATACCCAATTTAAAGCTCTCCTTTCAAAATGTTAGCTAACTACTCGATCTAATTTACCGAATGTGTACAGGGTTACCCCACTTTTTGCTAAAAGAAAAAATCTCAATAATTCGAACACTCACTGATTAACTCTTAACAATTATTTTAAATGCCACATTTAAAAATTAAACTACGATGAAATCCTTTTTGGTGATTGATGTTATATTTCGGATCGTGACTGCGCGGACTTCTACTATGTCATAGTGCAGAGCTTTCCAAACTGGTGTGTCGCGATACATTAGTGTTTTTTGTATTTTGAAAATTTTGATTTTTCTATCAACAAAATCGGCTACAAGATAAACCACCTACTGAAAAATTATCTGATATTTGATAACAAAAATTAATTAATGTGTCGTGAAAATTGTTATGCTTAAATAGTTTGTCGCCAACGTTAAAAGTTTGGAAAGCTCTGTCATAGTGACTATGATTCCGGAAGTATGGCATGTAAAAAATACCTATTCCGAATATTCATAGACGTTTGCCGGATACCGAACGAGTTTCTGGTTAGTATACTGTACAGTGATAATGAACGTGCGATAGTATGCAAGCGATAAATACTTCGTATAAATATAAAACCGATGAGCGTTCATCTCTATCTCTGACATTTCTTACTCCTGAACTGGAGATGGAGAGTTCATTCACAGTTGGCGTAAGATTATTTATTTTTTTATTTATTTACAAATACAGTATATATACATATACATATATATATATATATATATATATATATATATATATACACATTTTAACTGCAAACACGCAGTATAATTAACGTAAAGAACGACGCTTGTATAGGAGAATATTCCGTGCAAGATGAGGAGAGAACGAAACAAATGAAAAAATGAGGTAACCACCCGGGAATCGAACCCGGGATCTTCCGATTGCCGGTCAGATATGATAACCATTACACCATGGGCCTCGCTCGAACAAATGCCATAATTCTCCTACATACGCGCAGATATATATATATATATATAATATATATATATATATATATATATATATATATCCACCGGAGTACTTCCCTGGTCAATTGGTGTCTACAATCTCCTCCTATAGTTTATGGCGATCCAACTCTAAAATTTCAGTAAGGACAGCAGCAAAGTAATAATAACAATAAATATAACCACCATGGCCACAATGGCGGGAATAAAGAAAATACAATATACAGTACTCGTATTATCATCATCAACTATTTACCAATGATTAATTAATATCACCAATACAATAGGCTATACTCGTATTCTTATCATCAAATTATTTATTTTTTTCATCAATTTTTGTAGATACACCAATTAGAGCAACAATGGACCAAATAAAGCCAGTAGTAAATACTATGGGGTTCTTACTTTAAAGCATATAGTAATAAACACTATAATATACTCTTATGATTATCATTAATTAACTATTATTACGGGGAGCTCTATTGTTGTGGCCCTGTGGGTGAGCGTTTGAATTAATTGAGACAGTGGTATGAAGTTATTTAGATCAAAATTCACTCGCATTAGATTTTATTGGAACTTTTACGGCGGTTGGTGCTCTCTTTATATAAAGTATATTGTCCAGTTGCGAGCGAAGCACTTCGATATCTCACCTGGGAAGTCCTTCCTGAAATCCCTTATAGCTGGTCAGATACTTGTTAATGGAAATTTTTGGTCTCGCCTGGATGCACATGCTTACGAATTCCATTTTCACGTCTTCATTCGGGATCGCAATCTTGAGACTACAAAAAGGCGTATGACAGTGTACCCCACTCCTGGGTGAAGGAAGTATTGAGACTATACAAGATCCACCCTACCATCAGGATCTTCTTAGAAACAGCTATGACACAATGGGAAACAGACCTAACTCTCCATCATAGTAAGGGAACTTTAGAGGTGAACAGCGTGAGAATCAAGAGAGGGATCTACCAGGGTGATTCAATATCCCTCTTTTGTTTGTAATGGCGCTAAACCCACTCAGCCAACTAATAAATAACCTAAACAAAGTCTACGTAATGAGACCAAGAGAAAAGAACAGCCCGAAAATATTTCACTTATTTTACATGTATGACCTAAAACTATATGCCCCACACAAAAGTGAGCTAACAGAAGAGGTCATGGAGGTCAAAAAGTTCTCAGATGACATCCAGATGGAGTTTGGTCTTGAGAAATGTGCCACTGTCACACTAAAGAAAGGCAAAAGGTGTGAATCAGAAAACATCAGGGGGAACAACATCATGATAGAAGAACTAGAGCAAGAGGCTACATATAAATATCTGGGGATGGAGGAATCTGAAAAGATGGAAAGTGACATCATGTAGGAAAGACTGTGGAAAGAATATTCAAAAAGGATAAAGCTAATCCTAAAATCTCACCTAACCAGTAAAAATAAGATCCTATCCATAAACTTACTGGTGGTACCTGTACTGTCATACAGTTTTGACATAATCAACTGGACCCAGCAAGAAATCAACAAACTGGATACGATCACCAGAAAATTGCTCCATGCGCATAAGGTCATATATAAAAACCAATGCACACCAAAGCTATACCTGCCAAGGAGGGTCAGTGGATTAGGGCTTGCGCTAATTGACCAATTGCACAAAGCCACAACAATAGGATTAGCACAGTACATAAAGGAAGGAGAAGGAAGGCTAGTCAGATTTGTAAGAGACCATGAACGTGAAAAGCCTCAAACAACATCACTCTCAAAAAAGGCAAATGATTATCTAGTGGATGCTGGCATAGGACCTGAACAGCTTGAAGACATTGCAAATAAACTTCATGGAAAAGATAAGCACCATCAAAAGAAGGTATAACAAGAAAAGATCAGAAGAAAAGGAGAAGAACTGGGAAGAGCACAAGTTCAGCAGAGTATACAAAGAGGACGTGCTGAACAGAGCATACATAGAGAGGGATAAACCCGCAGAGTTCCTGGTAAGAGGGCACTGAGACCAGAAGATGAACGGCTGGTGATGGCAGCGCGAGACCAGGCACTATGAACAAACTGGTTCAAAAGGAATATTGAGGGCAGAAATGAAAGTGAGATGTGCAGATTTTGCTCAAAGAGCCCAGAGACTGAGTCACATACTATCAGGGTATGAAATACTCCTGCACAGAGGAAACTACACAGACAGACACAATGCAGTCTGCAAGCTAATCCACTTCAAGCTGTGTAAGAAATATGAAATAAGGCTAGAAACAGAAAAATACTGGGAACATATTCCACAAGGAACAGAAGACAATGACAAAGTGCTGCTCCTATACGATCACGAGATACCAACTGACATCAGGGTATCAGGATGCAGACCAAACATAGTTGAGAGAGAGAAGGAGGGAAACAAGTGCCTCTTGGTGGAAGTAGGAGTCCCAGTAGACTGGAATGTGGCTAACTATGAAAGGGAAAAGGTCTTAAAATACCAGAGACTCAAACACGAAATAAGGAGAATGTGGAATATGGAGCCTGAGATCATCCCAATAGTAGCGGGGGCAACAGGGGCAGTAAAGAAATCCACAGTAGAGTTCCTGAACCAACTGCCCATAAGTGTGACATCTAGAGAAGTTGTAGGGGAGATATTACAATACAGCACCTCTATCTTATGCCTAGTACTAGGCTGTACCTAAAAATTCCTTAGGGTTAAGGTTTAACCCTGGAAGTAAAAAACTCTCTCCATCTGGAGTAGAAGGGAAAACAAAAAGAAAAAGATGTATAGGTCATGTGGCATTGTTCTCCTTGGATCAGCTGAGTCTAGAGGCTTCTATGATATGATGTCTGTTGGTTTAACATTTATTTGGAGACTTCTTCGCAGTCTTGATTGTTTTATACTTCAGGTCTTCATTTTCGCTTTCTCTGGCCCACCAATTACCATAATATTCTTATATTAGGCCTGCTGGAGGTGTTCTATTCTTTCTTTCAGTTCCTGTTTTTTTCTGGAGGGTTTCAGCTCTCTCCTTATATTTAGCATACTGCAGGAATTCAACTTTCTGGCTGAGGGATCCAACTTGCTCCATGAGTGTCTGCATAATCCCATAAAGCTCCTCGATTAACAAGCTCTTGCGGTCATCATTACTTAACCCTGTTAGCAGTTGCTGCTGTTCAGTGCCTTGCACCAGGGCAGCACCACCTGTGAAAACAGGTGGAGAGGGGAGAGACATGACACCACCACTTGGGGTCCAGCAGTTGAGTATGTTGATCTGAGTAGAGGAACTGGCACTGTCATTCATGGCATATTGGTGAGAGAAGTTTAGGCGGTCGATCCTCCTCTTTGGCAATAGGTCGGCACACACACAATTCTTGCTGCCTTTACCCATTTTGATTTTATATTTACTGTAAGCTTTCTTATGAAATTGCTACCTTCCTGGTCGTGGGACCAAACCAGGCCTGGATTAACCAATAAGCAAAATAAGCACGTGCTTAGGGCACCAAGGGAAGGGGGCACCACAGAGAAAACTTTTTAAAGTATAAATAAAGTTATAAGTAGGCAACAATAAGCATTATTTTGCATCTTTTGATCCATGTATGTTGAAATGCTATGTATCTTCAAGGTTAGAAAGCAATGGAATAAAAGAGGTTTTGTTTCGTACAAATAATGATATTTCTTCATTAGAATTTCTTTTTTCAAAAATTGACCACCAACATCAATTTCTGTAGAAAGAATCGTTTTCAATAAATTTTTGTATTTGCATTTTTCCCTTATAACAGTTTTTAAAAAATGAATAAAAAAGTGTTGAAAATTTGCATTTTTCCTGTTGCCCTAGTTATAAGTAAATAATTTGCTTATATTGCTTACTGCTATTTAGTGTTAAATAAATAAAATTAAAGAACAGGTTATATTTAATATAGTTGTGGGGTCTGGCCTGGGGGATGGCCTGGAAGAAAACTGAATTTTTAATCTATTATTTCACATTCAGCACTTATTGAGTCTTAATGTCTTGTCAGTTAGACAATGGAAGGGTCAAGGGGGAACCATTGTTGGGCTGTGCTTAGAGCATCAGTTGGCCTTAATCCAGCCCTGGACCAAACTTACTGTGTGTGTGTATATATAAATGTTAAACACAGACCGTGCATGAAACAAGGAACTCTTCTGGGAAATTACATCCACTATAGTTTGAATAAGTAATGATAAATGACAAATACTATAGTTTTTCTTTTTCATGATGGGCTTTCATCATGAAAAAGAAAAACTATAGTATTTGTCATTACTTATTCAAACTATAGTGGATGTAATTTCTCAGAAGAGTTCCTTGTTCCATGCATGGTGTGTGTTTAACATATAAGTTTCTCAGGGGACCATTCTGAGTTTGTATGTGTATATATACTGTATATATATATATATATATTCGTACATTATGTAGATCACGTAATTTAGATTGTGCCTAGAACACTGGAGGTTAGTTTTACATACAAATGTGAGAAAGCAGCATTTGTATAAGCACAAGAATCAGTCAAAACTATCTAAGGTTGCCAATTTTTTTTCTAATTAAAAAATCAAATTTTCCTGCAGTATCAATACATTATTAGGGACATTTTGATCTAAGCCTTTTAAGACTCTGGCCCTATTATCTTTTGCATATTTTTGCTTAGGTCAAGTTCACGTGCGATAGATGCAGTTAGGTTAGGTAGGCCAGGTTCATTTAGTTAGAGACGTGTTTTATTTTTTATTCATGAGGAAAACTATAAATAGAAGAGACAGCATAACAGCACATATCTAATTACCTGTTTCTATAGACTGCTTTAGTTACAGCATTTGTGAATAATATAAGTACGATAGCTTTCTCTGTTCCCAGTCTTGTTCTTTCTTACTTTTGATTGGACCATACCAAACAAAGAAAACTCTTTCTACTGCTACCGATGAGACGGTAGTAGCAAATAGTGATTGTGAAAGTTTAAAGGTTTAATTTTTTTTTTTTTTTTGGTCCTACCCAAGAAAAAATCCATTAACAAAGAAAATAAACAGTTTCAACAAGTTACTTTTTATAAGTTGTAAAACATATAAAACATTTAATGTATATAAAATAGACTTTGTTTAGACTTAGACTTAGACCAACAGGTTACAGAATAGGCTTAAGAAATTTTTTCATCTTGTTTTATATTTCAAACCAAATATATAGATTACGGTATATAGACAATAAAATATTGCTAAATGTTATAAAAACAAAAATATATCTAGCATATTTGTGAAATTTTATATTAATTAACATTAGACCTGCATCACAGAGAGGCATTTGGGTCATTCCACGCCAAATCAACATGATTTTTGAGCAAAATTACCATGAGCATCTCAGACTTGCTTCAAACTTGGTAATGTATTACCCCTCTAGAGTAACTAAGTCATGCAAAATTGCAGACCTCTAGGTCCAATGGTTCCGGAGAAATGGCCCCTGGAATTTTGGGGTTTTGGGCTAATTTTGGCATGACCAGGGTCCACAAAAATGGCCATAACTCCTTGAATATTTGTCCCATTGACATGATCTTTGCGCCATTTGAAAGCTCTTTGTCTGCTCTACATGTTAATGTAAGTTAACTAACTGGCTACAAGTGAATGTTATACGAGTTATTTTTATTTGAAATATTGAGATTAAGTTTTCAACAAACACCTGTCATTGAAATTTGTTGAAATTTGCTCAAATTGTGCTCACTGTTTCTATGGACTATTGACATTCTGTGTAAAATTTCATTCTGGGGAACAACTGGGAAGCTGAGTTAGAGGTGTTCAAATGAACAGGGTCATTAGCGAAATTCAATTTTTTTTTTTTTTTTTTAAATTTTTAAGTGTACCTAAATTGCATTCCATGCTCAAAGCTCATCCATATTGCTTGGTAGTGCTAGTGGCATGAAATCCAACTTTAACTAACTATATGTTTATTCACTTTCCAATCAGTTTTTCACTGTTTCAGGAACTCAAGTGAGTTGTGCAGAAATGGATGTACGTACAACACTGTGTGTGTTTGCACAATCCATCAAAACATGAAACTCATGATTGTTGGAACAGGACTACCTGCTCTTACAGAAGAGGAAAACTTTCATTTGACAGATTACTCATATCTGTGCCAAGGCGATTCCTAGTGGTGGATTTGATGAAATTCATGGGGGAAAACAATTGTTCACATGAATAAGATGAACCAAACATTGTTAGCAGAGCTAATGCTAACTTTTTCATTGATGAAAAAGAATTTGGCAAAGAGCTCCATTCTGCAAGAATAAGATTCTCTACTCTTTCTATTGATTGTTGTTCTCTGGTTACACCCAAAATTAACAACTTCAATTCCTTTTCTTGTAACCAGATTAAAATCAATAAATTTAGTCTTCCATACTGCACTTTCTTGGAAGTCAACTAATTCCATTTCTAAATTACCAATGAAAAGCTGATAACTGAAGATCTTCAAATTGAATAGTATGGGGGAATTGGATGAATTTTAAGTTTACTATACATTTAAAAATGTTTCAATGTGTATCAGCTGTTTATTTAAAACTGTAAGGCAGAAAATATTAAAATTAAAGTCATATTTTATTTAAATAAGAGCTCATAGGTCACTAAAAATTGCCTCATGGATCAGTGGTTCACCATCACTGGCCTAGGCCAGTGGTTCCCAACCTTTTCACCACAAAGGACCCCTTTTATTTTTATTTTTTTCTCACGGACCCCATGTTTTTGGAAGATTCCATCTACCAAACAAACTGTTTTCATTAACTAATAATTAACTCATTTTCTCATTTTTCACTATCAAATAAAGGACATATAAGTGAGTATGCAATTAAAATACAGCATATTAAAAAAGTATTAATAATTCCAGCCAAGAGCAAGGAAACTTGAAATTTTAGCCTGAGTAAATGTACGATTTCCAATGGAGCCACTCAAAATATTGAAAGCTCACGGACCCCCAGTACTACCTTCGTGGACCCCAGGCCTTATATGTTAAATTTTGCAAGTGAAGTAGTGATAGTAAAACAGATGTAGACTAAAATTTAAGGTTGACTAGTACCATTTCTGAAAATTAAAAAAGAAAAGAAGCCAAAATCCTCAAAAGACAAAATCCTACAAACTTAAACCAAACAGCCTAATCTGTCAAGTTATGATTCCAGTTTCAGTTTGGTCATACAATTATATTTATTTTCAAAAGTTGGACCTAGCTCCACCTGAACCTATAACTAAAATATAAAAACGGCAAATTTTCAACATTATGCCAACCTTTTAGCCACTCAATATGCTCAGTGCTTCATATGCATGTTCAAAAAGTTATTAAACATTTATGTTGCCCACCCTATTAAGTCAACTAGGCTAAGATTGTCATCACATCAAGAAAAGTTTTATCTTTTATTTTTGTTCACAATATTTTGTCCTTAAAAATTACATCTTAACCCTAATAACATCTGATCCATTATTATCATAACTTAATAACTCCTGTTTGGGGGGGTAAGGAGGAAGGGGATAAATGAACCTGTTAGTAACATTAATATAATCTTACCCTTTCCAGCATATCCCATGTACAAATTTTTTCTAGCATACTTCCTCAAAAGTTGCATTCCTCAAAAACTAGATGGGGCCTAAGAATGGCCTATAATATTTTTTTTAAATCTGTAAACCATAAGGCCTTTGTATCTTGTAACTGGTTGAATTTACTCATAAGCAAATATAGGCCTAGCTGAAAAAAGCAAAGAATATTAAAAAAAGCAATTAATGTTTAATAAACTAAATTTTCTACTAATAAACTAAATTAGTGTCCCCAGATAATGACTGACTGTGCACATCCTGATAAATATGGTTTAGGCCTAGCAATACAATTTGTTACAAGAACTGTAATGCCCCTGCCAATATTTGTGACAATCTTTGATGCAAGGACCCAATTCTTGCTCATTACACATTATCCTGTGCATGACTCCAGATTCCTGGGATCTTGGGAGCATTGCTCCAGTAAATTTGACCATGAGAAAAAGTAAATTTGGGTTTGGGTTTTGTTCATCCGCTAGACGTTATGCAATTTTTTTGCGTATACGTTCTTGTACAAACCAATTTTTTAAATTACAAATTTAGTTATTTTAAGTTTAGTTGGTAATTCCATATTTAACAATTATTTTTTACTTTTTGTTAAGCTTCAATGTTTTGATAATTAAAATTTTTTTAATATAAAATTATCAGGATTGGACTATGTTCCATTGATCTCGGCCAGGTTTGATAAATTGGCCAGATAATTACTTGTGCGGTTTTAAGTAATCCACCATGACTCTAGAATTGAAAAGTTTAGTTAAGTTTAAACTTACTTTTACTTACTCTTCCTTACTTTTACTAAGTTTAAAGCACTTACTTTTACTTACTTTCATTGTACTATATTTACTTACTTTTACTCACTTTTACCATACTATATTTACTAACTTTTACTTATTTTGTATTTTTTCAGGTAGTCAATAATCAATAATGGATCCTAATATTGATGAAGTTGGAGAGAAAAGTGAGGGTGTTAAACGGGGTTACTTTTGTGGTCAATGCAAGAACAAATATTCAAAGAAGCAAAACTGGGAGGAACATTTTAATTCCAAAAAAAATATTTGTTACAATACAAGAGGTCCCAGAGTTTGGGCACACAGCTTAGATATTGCAGTAAAGAAATACCAGGATGAAGTGCAGCAAAGAACGGCAAAGTAGTCCTTTAGTTTGTTCACAAAATGTGCTAGTGCTAGACCTCAGAAAATGAACCAACTTCATCAACTGCTAATCTAGAAAATGAAACTTTTTCACTAGATGTTTCACAGACTGAAGAAAGTGCTTCTCCTCCACCTAAGAAACAAAAGGTAAGTGAGGAATCTGCGCATCAGACTAACAAAACTGCTTTAGAGGAATTTGAAAATTCCCAAATCCAGAAGACATTGAATGCAATTTGCGCCTAACAAAAGAAACTCACCAAGCTGTTGTGGTTAATAAAGAGAAGAGTCAAAATATGCCTTCAAGTTCAAGTGTTGCATCCAAATCTAATAAAGCAAAAAGCAACAAATTTGACATTTCCATAGCCCATTTAAGCAAGTGTAAATCAATACAAGAAATCCTGAACAATGATTTGATCAAATCTACATTCAAATTGGTGGAAAAGAGGGATCTCGGGCATGCTGATGATTCATTTTCAGTACCAAGTGATATAATGGAAAACATTGCAAAGTGACACTAATGCCTGATGTAGATATAGCTGTTGAGGATGAAGATGATGATAATCAAGAAGATATTGATGATGCTTCTGATGATAAAATGTTTACATTATATTGCATAGCTTGCACAGACCCCAAAGCATGTGCTTCAGACAAACATTCTAACATAAAAGGTTACTTCAATGTTAAAGATTTAACCTATGTATGCAAACAAGGAGAAAATCAAGAGAGATGGTTTAGAAATCTGAAAACCCACCTGAAGAGACATTTAATTAAACTTCAGCATCATCAAAGAGCTGCTGTTTATGAAGTGATGAAAACATCTTCTCGGAACACTACTAAATGCATAGAAACTTATGTGGCAACGTCTTATACTACATAATGAAAACAAACACTGCATAGGCTCTATATCCAGTACTTCTAGCTATATTACATAGGTCAGGTTGTGAGGTTGGAAATTTGAATCATAGCACACATGTGTGCGAGACAATTTGTGAGCTATTAGATAATCAACTTAAAGAACAAACTGTAAAGTGGTTCTTAGAACAAACTTCAGTAACAATAACAGCTGACATTGGAACAATTTTGGGATTAAGCATGCTAATTGTATTAGTTATGAGTGAAGAAGATAAGACTGTAAACTTGCTGGGATAAATTTAGTACGCAGCAAATCAGGAGTTTATTTGGCCAATGAAATTTTTGATGTGTTGAAGTCTCCTAATCACTTGAAACTATCTGAAGAAGCAATTAAATCCAAGGTATCTGGAATGGTTGGAGATGGGGCTTTTTGTAAGGACAACGAGCCATTTAAAAACGAAATGAAAAAGTTGTTTGGAGAAAATTTCAAATTTTGATGGGACTTAATGCATCTTGTGAACAGAGCCCACGTTGATGCATTGAAGAAAATTTGTAAACTAAGTGAGCTTTTAGACTTTATTCAGAATCACTCTTCAAATCTGAGATCAGGCCTTGACTATACCAATATGGTTCTTGACAATCATTGGTTTTAAGAGACCAAAACTCAAATCTGATACTCGCATGGTTAATTACGAATTTGATCAATTTGACAGATTTGTGGAAAATTGTGTTTTTTTTTATCATCCACAAGAGAAAGAATTAGTGCCAAGTTCTATGTATTGATTTCCTATGTAACAAAGATTATGTTGCAAGTAGCTCAAAAAACCACAGTTAGTGCAGAATTTGTAGAAAATATATTTTATAAAGAAGGAGGGAAAACTGTTATGTTAAGAGTGATGGAAACAATTTCCAAATTAGCTAATGGAGGAAATGCAAATGATGTAGTTTCTGAATTTAAGCACGATACCACAGGGCAGCAAAAGGAACTAACAGCTGAGGATTACATCCTAAATGAAGTTTACAAATACATCAAGAAACGTTCTGATTACTACCAGGTTGCTGAAGTTGCTAGACCATCCAGAACCAGATCTGAAAGTAGTTTTACAAAAGACTCAGTGATAAATTGGCTGACAGAATATATAGAACAGCTGTGGAAAGGAATCACAGAGATTAAAGCATTTTGATAAAGATGGATCAACTGCCTGGAGTGAAGCACCAGCTGAAGGGACATTCTCCATTCTTGGTTACATTGTTGAACACAAAGGATTCATTAAGCCATCTCATTTGACTAAGCTGTGCAGAATTGTGAAGGAGGGTCCAGCTCCAGGCACTAGATCTGCTGTAATGATCACACAGAAAGCCATTGATCAGTGGCCAAGCATACATGGTGGTAAATTCACAACAAATGCCTACATGCAAGGTCTAACATCATCCACTGTTGCTGCTGCAATGAATAAATAAACTTAAGGTGAGTTATAAACTGTACATTATTGTATTATTATGTTTAGCTAAAACAATTTGTAATTGGTATGTCGTCAATTCAAGAGTTTACTATCATTAACCTATCTAGTGGTGTAAGGGAAAAAAAAGTAAATTCAGAGCTGTGCTCCAGTAAATTTTTTCAAATCTGGAGTCATGATCCTGTGATAATATGCGTGTATGTGTCCACTTTCATCAATTATGTTGAGTGGTTCAAAAGTTATCATGTGGACATAAAAATGTGATGAACAGAGACAGACACAAAATTTACGCAATCCAGAATGGCCCTACCAAATTTATTTGGTCAGTGACATTAGAACCTATAGTGAATTTTAATAATTATTCTTCTGACACCAGTAGGCCTACTTGACTACCATCATTTTTAACAAGGCCTAAAATTCATACAATTTTAATAAATATTTAAATTAATCCTTTCCAGCATAGTGGGCCCTTAATGGAGCTATAATAGTATTTTGTGCATAAACTATAATTTTGCCCTATGACTTCATTTGGACCTGTGCATCACTTGGCCAGGAACTTTATTACAGAGTTGAAAGTTTTGGAAAACAGTGTGTGGCTTACCTATTCTCTCCACACCTTTTCTTGTGAAAAAGGCAATGTTACTCCCATAGCAACAATGCGAGTACTACACAAATTATGAAAATAAAAACCCACTCTAATAGACAGAGTTTATTTCCACAACAGTTTCAATGCCCACTGGCATCCTCCTCGGGTGGATACAGAAAAATGAACATTTATTATTAAATTTATTACATTTAATATTGCATTATTATTTATTACAGAAATTATAAATTATTATTACATTGTTGTTTATTATACAGAACTTATAAACTGAAAAACAAATGAAAAAGGCAAGAAGGAAACAATCCAGAGACCATTGAGAAATTCGCACCTAGGTTAGATATCATTCTCCCGACACTGGAAGGGCATTTTATTACAATAAAATGCCCAGCCCAACAATGATTGATTATCTTCATGCAAAATCCTCACAATTTTATCTCAATGCAAACTGTAGGAAATTCTGTAGACTGGTACCATGCACACTAGACTTAAAATAGCCTACTAGGCCTATGTTTCAAGCGAGATTTATTATTTATCTGTAGTAAAAATCAAAGGTTGTAATTGGCCAAAGAAAATTTGATTTAAGATGTTTAGACCAATCTTTATAGTTTAGCCTACTTAACTAAATATCCTGAACCTTCATTATACAGCTAGATTTACCCACAGCTAAGGCTAACCTATAATATTTATGCTGAGTACTGACAAAGTATATAGACCTTAGACGAAAAATAAACAAGATGGTCTCCTTGCAGGACAGCCACCTGGTGAAATAGCTATCCTATATAGGTTATGGTATGGGACGTATATTAGTGAATTAAAGCTTAGTTTGAATTAGCTAACTGAAATAGAAATTGGTGTTGACAACAAAAAGTTTGTCGTTCTGTGTACAGCAATCCCTCACTTAGCGCTCTTAATTGGTTCCACAAAATTGGAGCACTAACCAAAACAGCATTAAATGAAATTAATATTCCCATAGGAATCAATGTAAATAACTAACTCATTCCTTGGAAAAAAAAATACCATAAATGTAAAAGATTTTAATATGAGTCCTAATTACTAAATGATGAACAGAAACATAGTAAATAGTGACAACTTTATTACAAACACATATTTAGTGTAAACACAAAATAAAATGTATAAAAGAACATATCAAAATAAGATCAGGAGTTACGCAGCTTCAGGGACATCAAATCTATCAAAAGAATGGCTGGCTGGACTTCCTGGTGAAGAAGTGGACTCAACACTTACTGGTTTTTTCTTTGGCAGAAGTGGAAGGTTTTGCTTTAAAAAAGGATTCAAGCATGCTTACAGGTTTTTCTGTGGCAGAGGTGGAAGGTTAACAGCACTTTTATTATACAGTATGTTATTAATGTTTAATATGGTTTTAACTTAAATTTAAGCATGATTATGATGTGTTTTTGTTATGTTTATTAGGTGAGCACATATTTATTATTATTTTAACAAAATGAACTTGTGTAAATAGCGTGCTATAAGTAAGCAATGGCCATAAAGTTTTAACATCGCAATATCAAAACCACACACTGTGAACTGTGAGGGATTGCTGGGAGGATATGCCTTTTCACTCAGTCGACAAAAAGAGAGGGGTCAGTAGCATTACTGATGAGTTGAATACTACATATGTAGCTATAATTAGTGATCTCAATTTTGTGCTTAATGATAATTCTGTTTGGTAACCACTTCAAAGCCTTCAGTGCAGATAACTTGACCCTTTCATTCATGGCTAATCTTTGTGGTGATCACTTTACTTGTCAGTAATAGTTGGCACACTGCCTCATAGGTGGATTACTATATGTGTACACCTAATGCTCATCAGGCAGTTCTGAATATAGCAATTTTGTACTCCTAAACTAGCTCCAATTAATTATATGCCCCTCTTAATTGAGTTTAACATTATGTTCCAGTGGTCACAATATACTTCTTTAGATGACCTGCACACAGAGCTGGGCAATAAATACATTGAATGTATTTAAATACTAAATACATGGGAGAAATGTATTTAAATACTAAATACATTTTATGAATGTATTTAGATACTAAATACAAAATACATCAATTGTATTTAAATACATTTGTAAATATATTTTAAATACATACAAATTTTAACATATGCATTCACTAATTCATGAGTAACAACAATATAAAATGCTTGATAAAGGATAAAGAAATAGTACAATCTAATTTCCGATTATATATTTCCCTTTTTAGAACAAAACAAAAACAAAAGAACTTAGAACTTACGATGTTCAACCAGTGACATATTATACTCATTATAACATTGCAAAATGAGTAACAATTAATGAGTAGATGAGACATAAATGTAAACATAAGACGTAAACATAAACATAAGGCACCTTACGAATACGAATTCTCTTTTATTTCACGGTTGCTGCGGATCAAAACCAATCTTTCAAAAGTTTTGTCTGAAAGAGTCTTTAGATTTAATTTTAAAGTATTTTCCATCAAACAGAGGGTGCACTAAATTGTTATCTGCAGATATATCAGTTTGATTCACTGGATTTGCTTGTTGAAGCCATGACACGCACACAATAAATAAATCAACCGCTTTCGACTAAGAGTGGCACACAACTGATTGAACTGACACGTTGAAACATGAACCATGCTGTACTACACTGTCGACGCGTCGTACTGTGCTAGTACAGAACGTGTATTAAACCAGTAAAAGTATTTACATTTTTATATTTTGAGTATTTAAATACTCATTAAAGTATTTAAATACTATATTTAAATACATGAAAAACAATGTATTTATAAATATAGTTCTAAATACACAAATGTATTTAAATACTGCACACCAGTCTTTGTATGTTTTTTGCCTCAAAACTGCCTGAATTTTATAAACATGGTATTGAAAAGCTTGTAGGACGTTGGCAGAGTGTCATTGATTCTGATGGAAAATATATACTAGCAGGGTTGTGGAGTCGGAGTCGTGGAGTTGCACGTTTCAGGGCGGAGTCGGAGTCGGTAAAAAACTTCCGACTCCGACTCCAATTTCTGTGTCCTGTGTCACCCTTAATTTCTAAATCCTAAATACTAACATTTAGGTTATTTAGTTTTTTTGGTCAATAAACCTTATTCATTGATAGCCCCTAGATTAAGTTTTTTTAATATTTTTTTTTTACATTTTCAGAATATACAATTAATATTTATTTAAATATAAAATATAAAATTTCACACTTAGTGTGGTGGTGATGAAATGTCTTATTATTATGATAATGAGTGAAACACTAGAGGAGTCGGAGTCGTATATTTAAAATGTGAGGAGTCGGAGTCGGATTTTTAGATTTTTTACAATGTGTGGAGTCGGAGTCGAATTTTTACAATGTGTGGAGTCGGAGTCGGAAAATTTTGGACCGACTCCACAACCCTGTATACTAGATTAAAAAGTTTCAGTTGAGTTTTTTTTTGTCCTTCAAATTCTGATCTAAAAAATGACTACTTATAGGATAACCTGATATTATACCTAACCAATCATCAAGGGCATACAGTTGACCTAACTGGGCATTCAATTATAGGCTGCAATTATTACAATTATCCAAAAAATAACTAAGTTAATGCATTAAAAGCAATAACCATTCATCAAATAATGATTTATTTTTTAAATTAATTTATAGCTGGATTCTGAAGGATCACCAGTTCAGGTATGCATTAAGGTACATGAAAAAAATCATGAGGATAAGTTAAGAAATTTTTTTTTTTTTTAAGAACATAAGAAATTTTCATAGTGGGCACACTAGAGGCCACTTTGGCTCATCAAGATGGCTCCACTATGTAAAAACTGCCTGTACATTAGCCACCAGGCTGTGGAGTCGGAGTCAGGAGTCGGAGTCGTGGAGTCAGTCAATTTTGAGTTGAGTCGGAGGTGCATAGTTGGATGGAGTCGGAGTCAGTGCAAATCCTTCAATTATAACCATAGCAGCCTAGACCTAGGCCTAGCTCAATTTTATGAATAAAATAGATTTAACCTAATGTTTTAATATATAATATAATATATAAATAATATATAATATATAAATATAAATAATATATAAATATAAATAATATATAAATATAAATAATATATAAATATAAATAATATATAAATATAGTTGCTTATAATTAATAAGGATTATAATTAATTAATTAACATAATTAATAAGGAAATTTAAAAATTTTGTACTAGCAACCCTAAATCTTTTTCAGATTTTTAGATTTCAATTTGATAAAATTTTCTGATAAGCATAACTGAAAGATGATTTAGTGGAAGCGATCCTTTTTTTAAGAACAAATTCAGTTTAGGTTAGTACATTTTGTTATGGATGTTTATAATAATACAAAAACATCTTATTAATTTGCTAAACCAATAATAATCTTATTTTGTTTAAGCTTCAATCAGTTTGTATTTTGGGATTTATTATAATTTTTGAATAGAGAGAAAAAAAGCCATTAATGCATAGTTATAGCCACTAAGTAACCTGATGAGTCATGTGGTAGTGACGAAATGCCTTGTTTATGAATCTCCATTGGCCTAATAAAGCTAATCATAATCAATTTGGCCTTAACATTCCATCGGAGTCGTAATTATGCAAGTCAGATTTCTGGAGTCTGAATGTTAAAATTTTTGGAGTCGGAGTTGGAGTCGGCAAATTTTATCACCAACTCCACAGCCCTGTTAGCCACAACCAATTTTTACAAAACTAATTAATTATCAATTTAAGACTAAAGATAGAATCTCTGGATCCAGAGGATCAAAGTCATAATAGGCTACTATCCACAAATATGTTACACTCTATATCTATTTATAACTGACATGCAAATATATCAGATCCAAAGAATCTAGTCAATTTCATTACGGTACCCATCAATACCAGTACCTTGCCAACCAAAAATAAGTCACAGTCCATATCAATTGTGGATCAAGTCACGATTTACAACCATATACATTACAATATATATACTTAGGAGGAAAAGTGTATGTGTGGCTGTAAAGACTGTACAGTAATGTAGAAATGTGTGTGCACCCATTTTGGGTCTCCCATTTAAAGGTGTTTGTGTGGCAAGTGAAGATCATGAGTTTTTCAATACCTCACATTACTATGGGGGACACCGCTCGGCAGAGGAGTCTCTTTAAATGGGGTGTGTAAGGACAGAGTATCCCTTAACCCAAGATGCTGCCTCCCTATATCCCACAACACTTGTGTTGAGCTGTGGATCTATCACCTAAATGCACATAATATATATGAAATAAACTAGTACCATTCATACAATAAAAATGGGCTTAAACCTATCACCAGATGTCCCTTGCAAACATCAAACTATCCAACCTTCTTTTGAAAGAATCAAGTGTATCTGAAGTCACCACTTCTTCTGTCAGACTGTTCCAAAACTTAATTACTCTATTTGTAAAACTATGTTTTCTTAAATGCTAGTCTTTCCTTATATGTCAATTGTCTTGGAGATGGGATCATTCTTGTTGCTTGTTTCTATATTCTTTCCAGTTTTTCAATAACTTGTATCAAACAGGGACTATTAAATTGAATACAGTATTCAAGGAGGGGTCTCACACATGAGATGTATAGTTGCTTTATAATATTGGGTGATTTGTATTCAATGTGTGTCTGCATAAGATTGAGTCTAGCATTTGCTTTATTTCTGATTTCCATACAGTGATTTGAGGGTTTAAGTTCATTAGTCACAGTGACACCCAAGTCTTTCTCTTTATCATTATTTTTAATCCAAATTCCATTCATATTGTATTCAAATTCTGGATTTTTTGGCCCAATATGCATAACCTTGCACTTATCAACATTAACCAGGCTGTCACTGTCTAAGTCTTTTTGTATTGTCATTGCTCCTGCTACTGACTTAACATTATGGCCTAATTTTGTATCATCAGCAAATTTTGATGTTTTACGTGATAGGCCCTTCTCTAGATCATTTATATCTGACAACAAAAAGCAGCGGTCCCAGCACAGACCCCTGTGGGACTCTGCTCAATACGGGTCTCCAAGTAGACTTATTTCCATTTAGATAAACTCTGTTTCCTCTTATACCATGGGCTCTAACTTTTACCAACAATCTGCATGAGGAACAGTATCAAATACCTTTGCAAAATCTAAGTATACTATATCTACTGGCTCTTTATTGTCCAAATGCAATAGGACTCCATCATAAAATTCAATCAAGTTGGTTAAACAGGACCTTCCATTTTGAAAGCCATGCTGGCTATCATTTATAAGGTTGCACCCAGGGATGGGGTCAAATACAATTGCCCAAATACAAATATAGATACAAATACACTATTTTTTTTACGGCCAAATTCAAATACAGATACAAATATTTGAATTTATGAATCCCCAAATACAAATATAAATACAAATATGAAGCTTCAAATACAAATAAAATGCAAATACAATTTTTACTGTATTTGCAAATTTTGTACCAATTTCATCCTAAATATAAACAGATAATATTTACTTGACTTCGGCTACCCCTCAAGTTAAGACAATACTGGTATAGTACTTATTGTATAAAACTTAACATTGCAATACTTTGGCTCTTATCAAAGTAGACTTCATTTTCACACCAAGGCAAGAAAAGTAACAAATTCCTCTTATTATTTTTATTAGAGAAAATTATTTCACACTTCTTGATATTTCTGCACTTTTGCATAATTAAAGAAAATAAATTCATATTTCTCAATGTTTGATTTTTACTGTTCCTATCAATTTGTAGTTATATGCACAGTTATATTACATAAGTGTATTTGACTGTATTTGAAGCAAATACGGCAAATAAAAGGCTCAAATACAAATTCAAATACAAATATGCAGCTTTTTAAGTTCTCAAATACAAATATCCATTTTTGTGTATTTGTAAATACAAATACGTATTTGACCCTATCCCTGGCTTGCACCCTTCAAGAAACTCGGTAACTTTACCTCAAATGACACTTTCGAGTAATTTGCAAATAATGGAGGTGAAGCTGATGGGTCTGTAGTTTTTTGCGAAGTTTCTATTTCCTTTTTTAAAGATTGGAGCCACATTTGCGTTCTTCCAATCCTCTGGAATTTCAGTACATATCAATGATTTATTAAAAATAATTTCTAGTGCCTGTGCTATATTCTTTTTGGCAACTTTTATCACTATTGGATGCACTTCATCTGGCGCTGGAGATTTTTCCATTTTTAATTTATCTATTGCTTTTAGGATATCTAGTTTTGTTACCCTTAATTCATTTATTTCTCTATCTTGTCCTGGTAGTATAAGATCAGGAATATTATTTAAATTTTCATTTGTGAATACTGATGAGAAGTATTTGTTTAGTTCTTCAGTTATTTCAAGATCATCATCTATATAGAGGGGGCCAATTTTCTTTTTCACTCTACTTTTCAAATTGAAGTAACTGAAAAACTTCTTAGGATTGTTTTTTGAATTCTTGGCTAGGCTTTTTTCCAGGTCTCATTTGCTATCTCTGATTGCTTTCTTGCAAATGCTTCTTTTACTTTTATATATTTCAGAGCCTGTGCCATTTTTAGTTCTTTTGAATTTATGAAATGCTTTTGTTTTTTCTCTGATTGCTCTTTTTACATTGCAGTTTATCCAAGGTTGTTTTTTTATTTTTTCCAGTTCTGATTTTACACTGTGGGATATGCTTCCTTTGTATGTTCATTATTATACTTTTAAATTTTTCCCACACACTAGTTACTGTCTGTTCAGGCTGTAGAATATGTCCAATTTATTAGACACAGATCATTTACTACTACAATTATATTTCCTCTTTTAAAATCTGGGATTTCTACTTTATTTTCACTAGGTCTTGAATTACAAACAATATTAAACCGAAGGATACAATGATCACCTGAACCTAGTGTTTCTGAAACTGAGATATCCTGGAAGGTATCTGGATTATTTGTTAGAATTAAATCTAGAATGGCATCGGACCTGGTTGGCTCCTTTACTAACTGGGTTAAACCATTCTCAATTATACAGTCTAAGAATCTCTCATTACTTTCTGGTGTTTGTAATATTTCCTAGTCTATATGCCTATAATTGAAATCTCCAACAATAATAATATTGCTTGTCATTGCTTTATTTCATCAATAAGTTTATTTTCTACATACTTATTTTCTTCTCTACTTTTGGTGATTCCTCCAACTGAACATCCCTCAGGTGGTCTACAGACAGCTACCCCCTATCCTGATTTTCCTGGCATTTTTATGCCCAATATCTATCCATACAGATTCAACTATTTCTTCTTTAATGGAGGTAACTTCAACTGGATTCAGATTTGTCTTGGCATAAATAAATACTCCACCACCCTCTGAATATTTACGTTCATAATAAAAAAGTTCATAGCCATCAATTTTATAAGTAATGGTATTATCTCTTTCACTAAATGGACTATTTGGGTATCATACTGAATTTTGTCCAAGTTTCAGTGACAATCATAACATCAGGATTTTCAATACCTATGTATGCCTTGAATTCATTTATTTTATCTCAGATACTTCTTTCATTTACATAGAAAAATGACAAAGAACTCTTGGAATATTTTGCTTGTAATTTAGTCTGGTTCTTGTTCTGTGATGGTATATTATTTGCATCTCTTTTACTTTCTTTGTTGACCTTTTTCTTTCGAGTTTTAATTATATTTTTTATTAGTTTATTGTTATCAAGAGTATTGGTATTTGTACCGTACTAATTTGGCCTATTCCTTTGGTTTTTAGTCAATTATATGATACAATCTTTGATAGTAAATCAGTCCCTTTACTATTAAGGTGAATTCCATCTCTGTTATAGAAGTCTCTTTTTTGTAAAATTTATTCCACAGTTCGATATATGTAATTTCCATGCTCTGACATAATGTCTTAAGCCTAAGTATATAGTGCTTGTGAGTACCACTTATTATTCTCATGTATCCTGGGAATTATACCTGTGATAGATGTTTTAAGGTTAGGTCTTCATTCCTTTAACTTCGTTAATAGCTGTTTATACGACTCCATGATTTCTTCGGAGTGTTTACCCTTTATATCATTTCCACCTACATGTATAACCATATTCTTTGGTACAGTTAGATCAATACCAGATCCTTTTTCTATAATTTTATTACTAATTCTATTTATCCCTGCACCTGGATAACAGTAAGCTATGCTACCTCTAGGTAATTTAGATCGTAGGCCCCTCACTTGAGTCACCTATAACGGATGCTGGTTCAAACACACCTATAGCTTTAGAGTGCCTAGGTTTATATGAGTGGATTATTATTGCTAAAATTTTGTTTTATAGGCATACTTTCTTCAGCTTTCTCATCTTGATCCTGGACCAGTGAGAAAGCATGAAACTGATTGGTTAGTTCTGTATAGGGTTTCTTTACCGGGATCCCGGGATCCCGGTAGATTTTTAGCTAATTTAAATTTCCCGGGAAATTCTCCCTGTCCCGGGAAATCCCGGGATATTGCAATCACTCTTTCTGAAGAAATTCAAACTGAAGATGACGAACATAATGACAACATAGATGAAGATGGAGAAGATTTCAATCATAGTATTGATTTTGAAAGTGTTTTGTGTGAGCGCTTTGATGAGGATCCGTTCGAGATAGATATTTCATTTGGATCGCACGACACTGTAGGTAAAGAAATCAACGTGTCTCAAATCATCAATAAAGTCAGAAAAATAGCAAAAAAAATTCGCAAATCACCTTTAAAGAATAACATCTTACAAGGATATGTTCAACAGGAACAAGGAAAAAGTTTGCATCTATTGCTGGATTCCAAAACCAGATGGAATAGTCTTTTAGCCATGCTGGAGCGATTTATCAAAATAAGGTCATCCGTATCGAAAGCTCTCATCGACTGCAATATAGATATGGACAATTTTGACCTTGACAAACAAGAAGTTGCTGTAATTCGTGACATTGTGGCATCGCTGGAGCCATTAAAAGTTGGAGCAGAAAAGCTGGGCAACAGAGAATTGACTTTACTTTCATCAGAAGGTGTTTTTTTCTTTCATTTTGAACGAACTAAATCAACTAAACACACCTTTTTCAAAAAAACTAAAGGAGTCGTTCATTCGACGCATAACAGAGAGAAGAAATGAGAACTTGACTGGCCTCATACAATACCTCAATAGTGGAAAGAATTATAAAAAGGTCGCAACTTTCGCAAGTGACAGAAGTTTGCCAGCCTTACCAACCAAGTCTATATTAATTTCATCAGCAAAGCAGATGTTAGATCGCCTTTTTGGAGTACCTGCTGATTCTACCTCTAGTGAGACAGATGAAGATAATGATGTGCAAGAATCAGCTGTCCCTCAGTCATCTTCGATGACTCTAGCTGAAAGGCTTGATGCAGCTATTAAAGCAGCCGAGGTAGAGAAATCAAGAACACTAGACAGCAAAGCAAGCGCTGCAAAGCACCTTAAAAAGGAACTAGAGATCTTCGAGGCTACGGGCGAAAAAACGCAGAACATCTCTCTTCTCTTGAATGCATTAAAGACGATTCCACCCACATCAATAGAATCGGAAAGGGCATTCTCAGCAGCAGGACTTTTCGTGACTAAAATGAGAACAAGATTGAGTGATCGAAGTATTGACCATCTTTGTTTTTTGAAATCGTACTATAAAAATTCACAGTGATAATTTTTTTGGTTGAATTCATTGAAGTTCTTTGCAATTTGAAGGTAATTTTTATTTTTTCTTTAAATTTTCTAAGCAATTCAAAGGCAATTTTTTTTTCGTTGTATTCAGTAAGTTTTCAATGAAATGGAGCAATTTTTTTATTTGTGAAAATTTTCTATGTAATTCAAAAGTATTTTTTTTAATACATATTTTTCACAGCAATATTATTTTATTTTGCCCATCATGGAGATTGCAGAACTTATTAAATGACTATAAAAAAAATAAAAAATAATTATACCCCCTCTTTTCTAGGTTAATTTATTTTATAATATATTTTAAATATAATTAATTATATCCCGGGATTTCCCGGGATCCCGGGAAGGGAATCATTTTTATCCCGGAATCCCGGGAGAAGCAAAAGGCCGGGAAATGAGAAACCCTAGTTCTGTAAGGACACTTTTCCTTGGCTCTTGAATTCTAGCTTTCCAGGTTTTCCTAGGTTTAGTCCACTCCATTTTCAGAAATTGTCTGAGGATATCTAGACCTGGGCTCACTATGAGGTATAGGGACACTTAAGTTTACTTGAACTGCTACTTCACTAGATTTAGGCTCTGGCTAGAAAGTTTGCCAGTAAGAATCTAAGAGACTTTTGGAAAGAATTAAAAATAATAAATAATAGTGCAATTTCATTTGGAAAACATGAAGCCACTGGGGCCTATCAATATAAATGTCACTTCCTAACAGGGTTGGCCTGATTGGATCCAACCCTGTTATCCCCAGTGGATTTTTTCAGAGAAAAGCTACACAAAATAAATCAACGAGTCACTAATAAAATAATGAAATAGATTAATTCTTGCACAGTACTCATTACTCAAACACTGAAATATGAATCAATAAAAGATTCCATATTCATACAACTTGAATGAGATATTACATTAATTATTTGAGCATTTTATTTTCAAGCAAACATGGACCTAACTGCCCAATGAAAATACAACTCATGGTAAATAGTTATTTTTGTAATAAGCTCTCAGTTATTTAGCTCTATTCGTATACTATTTTGGCCATTAAAAATATAAAAAAGCCGGATCAATCCCAGAATAGGCACTTGAAATCATTTTTAGGTGCTTAATCTGGGATTGAGGCAAAACACAGGTGCTTAATCTGGGATTGAGGAGAAAAAAATATAAACAGTTTTTAGAGATATAATTTCATTGTTTTTACCAATATTTGAAAAAATCAACTCTAACCTAACCTAAACAATAAATTTTGTAATCATCAGGTTTTTTTTATTTAATTCCTTGCAAGGTGCCTATTCTGGGATTGAGGTTGAACGCAGGTGCTTCATCTGGATTGAGGTACATCAGGTGCCTATTCTGGGATTGACCCAAAAGCCTAGTAAAACCCAGGTGGTTTGGGTTTTTACCAACCCTGCTTCCTAAGTATTGGAAATGTAACAGGGACTGAGAATATAGTCAAATTATAGCAAGTTATTTAATTCTGTACACTGGAGCAATAATATTAATTGTGTTGCTACTTATAGGCCAGATACAAGTTAGAGTAAACAAGACTAAACAGTCCAAAAAGGGGTGAGACTGTAACATATAATGTGGCAATGATAGTATTGTTGCTGAACATCTGAAATAGTGACAATAAAATAGTGCCTTTATTAGGTAGCTACCATATTTTTCGATGTATAAGATGCACTTTTTTTCCAAAAAAGGGGTCTCAAAATCACCCTGCATCCTATACACCAAAGGTCATAATATTACCTTTATATGGGCTAGAAGAACTGATTGATTTTTACAAAAATTCATCATCCCTTAGTCCCTCCTGACTGTGTATTGGTTTGGCCAATTTTACACTAAGTTTCTACTCTTCCCAACCCACTGATAACAAGAAAAACAGTATGTATTGCATAATGATTTACTTTTATGTTTCATAACATATAGTATAGTCTCCCGTATACTTAATACTATTTTCTTATAATGAGTATGGGTGAAAGGAAATGTATCACCATACTTTTGATGGAGGGCTTTAACAAAAGTCAGCCTCGCTGGTAGAAAATTACGGACATTTTCTGACAACTAGGCACTTTGTCATAATTTTTTTCCTGAAAAAAGGCCTTGAAAATAGGGGTGCGTCTTATATATCAAAAAATACGGTATGTGCTTTACTGGTTAAATTAGTATCTAGCAAAATCATGTATTGGTAAACCAGGTTTACTGATACATGGTGTTTTGGGTCATTCTCTGTCAGATCAACCAAAAAAAATTGAAATTAACACCCTCATCTCTCATATTTTGCTGAAATTTGGTTTATAGGGAGTTTGTGAGCCCTGAATCCATTTCTGAAATTATAAGGTCAATCCGACCAACGGTTCAAGAGATATGACCTCGGGCAATTTGAGGTCACTCGCGAGGTTACTAACATTTGGCGAGCCATAACTTGGGTAATAATTGTCATAATTATATAAAAGTATATATATTTAGAATCAGAAAACGACAAGGAATCCAAATATGCAGTTTTAGAACTCTAGGTTGAAAAATAAAAAAGTTACACTGTAACCAAAATTTGAGGTCACGATTTGACCTCTGGGGTATCAAATGAGAATTTTTTTTTTAAATGTAAAAAATGAAGGCATAGGCATTGGCTATTAGAATCAGGAAAAAAAAGTTTGTTTATGTTAGTATTTTTCATGTAACTAACATATAAGTGAACACCATATTCATAAGTTGTGCGTCAATTCTACCTATTTTTTCACACAAGCTCATAATTTGACCTATAGAAATTAAAATTACATTTTTTATAGATATAAAAAACAAAGTCAGAGTTCTTGACTAATAGAAACAATCATAAAAAGTTTGTTTATGTTGGTACTTTTCATGTAACTAACTTATAAGTGAACACCATATTTATAAATTGCTTGTCATTTCAAGGAATTTTTATATCTTAGCTATCAATTTGACCTCAAGCTCCAAGAATTTAATAAAAATTGTATTTCACTGCTAATCTACACTGGCAATAATAGTTATAATAGTGAAAGGGGAAGACTAAGCTCACATGTAGCCTAAACAAACCTGTTGAAACATGTTGCTACTTGTCTAAGTGCAGAATCAACACAGATAGTTGCAAAATTCCTTGTCTACAGGTTAGTACAGTTCCAGCCAGCACTGTGCGTGGCTGGTGGGTATGGTGTTTTAATGAGCCTCAGAGACTATCAAGGCCTAAAATATTAAGTGTGTATAGCTATATATTTTCTAAAAAATATATATTACCTAATTGTAAATCCTATATCTTTACAGATCAAAATACAATGGTTCGGCACTTGAAATACTGCCAGGACCCTATTCAAAAACACAAGAAACGCATAACAATCAATCTTAGAAAAGTGACTGATGTACTTGTTGAAAAATGTGCTGGAAGAGTGAAAAAAGACTCATTGTTGTGTGTGAACTGCTGGACACTGATAATGAAAAACCCCACTATACTTAGTACCACTGAAAACAACGAGTCTGAGCAGGATTCAAATGAATCATCTACTATCAGTGGCTTGAGTAACATCTCTTCAATTCAAGATCTGGACAATGACAATGATTGCTTGATAAAGGAAAATCCTTCAACTTCAGTTGAACCAGTTCTAGCATTTCTGGACCAAACACCAGTTAAAAAAAGTAAGTAATAAATTAATATAATAACTTATACTTTACTACAAGGTCTGTTTGATCTACTATATAGCCAATTATATAGCATTTAAGGTACTATAATTAATATTTAATTACTAATATTCAGGTGTGTGAAACCTTTTTTTCTGTTCTTTTCAGAAGGGCTGTCATTAAGCCAGAAAAAGCGCAAGGCTCGTGGTAAGCTATCATCTGCTCAGAAACACCTGAAGGAGAGACTAGAACTCAGTTATGGTGTTCAAATTACCGAGGAGGTAAGTGATACTTCAAAACCTGAAACTAAATCTGAAAAACATCTAGACAAATTAATGAATGAATTGAAACAGTCATTCCTGGAGAGCAAATGTCACCATCACAAACTACAAATATTGACACTCTCACCATACACAATTGAAAAAACAGCTAGTTTCTTTCAAACTACAACATACATGGTGAAAAGAAGCCGTTCACTTAAATCAGAACATGGAATCCTTCCGAAGATTCCACTAATGAGCAAAGGAAAAGTGATATCTGAAGAACACAAAGATATAGTTAGAAGATTCTATGAGTCAGAAGAGGTTAGTCATATGTGTCCTGGCCAAAAGGATTGCGTGAAAGTTATCAGTGCTGAAGGTGCAATGAAGGTGCAAAAACGATTGGTCCTCGGGAATTTAAGAGAGATGTTTGAACTATATAAAAATGATGAAAAGAATCCCAAAATAGGATTTTCCACATTTGCAAAATTATGGCCATCATATTGTGTGCTTGCCGGTAGTGGTGGGACTCATTCTGTCTGTGTCTGCACATACCATCAAAATCCAAAATTGCAGCTGGCTGCATTGGGAGAAAGAGGTCTTTCATACAAGGATCTTATGGATTACAGTGTCTGCAGTACAGAAAGAGAGACTTGCATGATGCAACTTTGCAATGATTGCCCAAGAGAAGAGGGTGTCCTGGATTTTCTTGAGTTACTTGACAGTGTGATATCAGCTCCAAATGAAATATCTTACAAGCAATGGGTGACTGTTGACCGTTGTACAATGGTTGATAAGGTGGAGCCACTTCATGAATACTTATCATCCCTAAGCATGAAAATATCCTGCATGGTTCGTCATCACTTTGTTGCTCAGCAACAATCACAGTACTTCAAGCAGTTGAAAGAAACACTACCACCCCAGAGCGAGGTAGTTATAGTAGGTGATTTCTCTGAGAATTATTCTTTCATTGTCCAGGATGCTGCCCAAGGGTTTCACTGGGACAATTCACAGTGTACAGTTCACCCTTTTGTCATCTATTATAGATCATCTGCAGACCAGGAACTTAGCCATTTTAGTGTCTGTTTCTTATCTGCATCACTAAAACACAACACTATAATGGTTTACTCATTCATATTGAAGCTTATGACATATGTTAAATTCAGATGCCCACAATTGAAGAAGGTGCACTATTTCTCAGATGGATGTGCTGGCCAATATAAGAACAGATACAACTTCACAAATCTCTGTTACCATGAAGAGGATTTTGGTCTGTCTTGTGAATGGCACTTCTTTGCTACATCCCATGGCAAAAATGCATGTGATGGGATTGGAGGAACAGTGAAAAGAGCTACTGCTCGTGCCAGTTTGCAGAGAACTACAGAGAGGCAAATTCTTACACCAGAACACATGTTTCAGTTTTGTGAAGAAAACTTGAGCAAGAAGATAAATTTTTTCTTTGTAACTACAGCTGATTTGAAAGATGCAGAAGAACGGTTGGAACATCGATTCAAGGATAGTAGGGCTATTCCTGGAACTCAGAAATATCATAGATTTGTTCCCCTAAACAAGGAAGAACTGATGGTGTATCCCATTTCAAGTGGCATTGGAGAAAAGAAAAGAATAAGGAAAAGTCATTTTACTAATGAACCTGCAATGCTTGGTAACCTAAAATGTGTCAAACCAGGAGAGTATGTTGGCTGCATTTATGACATGCAAGTTTGGTATGGAATTGTGGAGGAATATTGTGAAGAGTTTGATGATTTCACTGTGAACTTTCTACATCCCTCTGGGTCATCAGGATCAAGTGCATATTATTATCCATCAAACAAGGATTCATGTGCAGTGCCAGGACATCATATATTAACTGTAATGAGTTGTCCTACCCTAAGAGGAGGCAGCAGAATTCAATACATTTTTCCACAAAAAGAAATTGATGAGAGCATCGAGCATGCAAAAATTGTATTAGGCTAGCACATGAATCCTCTAAGTAGGTCTTCCCCTTTCACTATTATAACTATTATTGCCAGTGTAGATTAGCAGTGAAATACAATTTTACATTTTTTGCCTTTGTTTTTATATCTATAAAAAATGTAATTTTAATTTCTATAGGTCAAATTATGAGCTTAAGTGTGAAAAAATAGGTAGAATTGACGCACAACTTATGAATATGGTGTTCACTTATATGTTAGTTACATGAAAAATACTAACATAAACAAACTTTTTTTTACTGATTCTAATAGCCAATGCCTATGCCTTCATTTTTTACATTTAAAAAAAAAATTCTCATTTGATACCCCAGAGGTCAAATCGTGACCTCAAATTTTGGTTACAGTGTAACTTTTTTATTTTTCAACCTAGAATTCTAAAACGTACATATTTGGATTCCTTGTCGTTTTCTGATTCTAAATATATACTTTTATATAATTGTGACCATTATTACCCAAGTTATGGGTCGCCAAATGTTAGTGACCTCGCAAGTGACCTCAAATTTCCCGAGGTCATATCTCTTGAACCGTTGGTCAGATTGACCTTATAATTTCAGAAATGGATTCAGGGCCCACAAACTCCCTATAAACCAAATTTCAGCAAAATCTGAGAGATGAGGGTGTTAGGCACTGGTTGATCTGACAGAGAATGACCCTTTTGCCAGATACAGTGTTATCAATTGTTTTAGTACCAGTAATAAAAGATAAGAAAATCTGAAACTAGAGTTTGTGGCATCAAATGTAAACAAAACTCTGTTGGACCACTCTCAGCTATCCTTGGCCTATTTCATAGTTCATGGGCTAAAACTTTGCCAATTGTCTGAACACTCAACACAGAGAAGCAGGTTCCTAGCTTTAGGCTTAGTTAATTCCTAGTTTGGAGACATCCTCTTAATATGTAACACATATGTATATTATATTACTGAGTTCCTTGAAGAGTGCAACCTTATAAATGATAGCCAGCATGGCTTTCAAAATGGAAGGTCCTGTCTAACCAACTTGATTGAATTTCATGATGGAGTCCTATTGCATTTGGACAATAAAGAGCCAGTAGATATAGTATACTTAGATTTTGCAAAGGCATTTGATACTGTTCCTCATGCAAGATTGTTGATAAAAGTTAAGAGCCCATGGTATAACTATAAGGTCATATAGCTGACTGGATAGAAGAATGGCTGAGTGGCTGAGAAACAGAAAACAGAGTTCATCTAAATGGAAATAAGCCTACTTGGAGACCCATATTAAGGAGAGTCCCACAGGGGTCTGTGCTGGGACCGCTGCTTTTTGTTGTCAGATATAAATGATCTAGAGAAGGGCCTATCATGTAAAACATCAAAATTTGCTGATGATACAAAATTAGGTCATAATGTTAAGTCAGTAGCAGGAGCAATGACAATACAAAGCAGTGGTGGGCACCATTAACCAAAAAGTTAACTTCGATAACGATAATCCATTAACCCCAATTTTTAACTTCAATAACGATAATCCGATAATTTTACTACAAAGTTAACGGAAGTTAACGATAACTATTTCTTTACTAACATTTAAAAAAATCAAGGAAAAAAGCTTTAAAACCCATAGAAAATGTTTATTTATGCAAAATCCAATAATAAATAGGTATTTAACTATTTTTATCAAGTTTTGCAACTTTTTTGCTTAATAACTTTTTTTTTTATTTTTAATAAAAAATGTACTGATTACATGTTTTGAAACCCTTGTAACCACTAACCATTAACTAAATTTTAATTTACCAGAGAATTATTATGGTGGGAACTGAAAGGTAAAATTAAATTTTAGGCACATTTATTAAAGACTACAGTATCACACAATGTGCTGGTTGTCCTTCAGAAAGACCAACTTCTCAAAGTTAGGCCTAACTGCCAGTATTGACCTCTTGGGCCTCAGGATGTCCTTGCCGAGAGAGAAGAGCCATTCCACTGCGGCAGAGGACGGAATTGGCAGACTGAAGTTATGGCAGTTTGAATTCATTCGCGGAGCGGTGATCTTCCATGAATGACTCCTCGCAGTTAACGTGTTAATGGACTTTAACAGACTAAATATCGAGTTATCGGAAGTTAACTGGTCCGATAACGATAAATGGAAATTAACTTCCATTAATAGTCTGTTTAAAAAAGTTAACTTCGTTAATTAACTGTTATCGGATTAATGCTTTAGTGCCCAACACTGACAAAAAGACACAGACACTAGACAGTGACAGCCTGGGCAGATAAGTGGGAGATGAGATTTAATGTTGATAAGTGCAAGGTTATGCATATTGGGCCAAAAAATCCAGAATTTGAATTAAAAATGATAAAGAGAAAGACTTGGGTGTCACTGTGACTAATGAACTTAAACCCTCAAATCACTGTATGGAAATCAGAAATAAAGCAAATGCTAGACTCAATCTCATGCACACACACATTGAATACAAATCACCCAATATTATAAAGCAACTATACATTTCATATGTGAGACCCCTCCTTGAATACTATATTCAATTTAATAGTCCCTATTTGATACAAGATACTGAAAAACTGGAAAAAGTAAAGAAACGAGCAACAAGACTGATCCCATCTCTAAGACAATTGATATATAAGGAAAGACTGGCATATCTAAACATGTTCTTATTAAAAAGGAGGAGGTCAAGGGGTGATATGATAGAGGTGTATAAAATGATAAAAGGGTTGGATGATAAGATAGATTTTGATTCTCTTTTCATTAAAGATCACAATAACCAGACGAGATGTCATAGTATGAAATTATTTAAGCCAAGATGTAGAACAAATTTAAGAAAACATAGTTTTACAAACAGCGTAATTAAGTTTTGGAACAGTCTGACAGAAGAAGTGGTGACTTCAGATACACTTGATTCTTTCAAAAGAAGGTTGGATAGTTTGATGTCTGCAAGGGACATCTGGTGATAGTGCTTAAGCCCATTTTTATTGCATGAATGGTTCTAGTTTATTTATATATATTATGTGCATTTAGGTGATAAATCCCACAACTCAACACAAGTGTTGTGGGATATAGGGAGGCAGCATCTTGGGTTAGGGGATACTCTCTGTCCTTACACACCACATTTAAAGAGATTCCTCTGCCAAGCAGCAGGGCCAGCGCTAGGAAGTGCAGGGCCCAATTAGAAAATTGTTAGCGCCTAGCAGGGCCCTCTACCCGTTGGAGTGACAAGAAATTTCGCTAGAGCACCTCTTTGTTTTTCATTTTCAGCTGCCTTAGCCTTGGCCAATGCTCGTTTCTGATTGCCACTCAAATACTTTCGCCCTTTGTCTCTATCTCTGCTTGTGCTTGCCATGATGACGATGATGTAAGGGCTTTTTCAATTACTTTTCTTTTAAAAAAGCTAAACAGCGACGATAAACTGAAATTACAAAACAAAAAACAAAATCATTCACAATAAAGACTCCCTGGCACTAAAAAATAATAAAGATGTGCATGTATGCATCTAATGATTAAAGCAAAAGATTTCATGATTTTTAAAAGCCTGGGAGTAAGAAGAAAAGCGCAGGGGGCAAAAGAACAAGCTCTAGTAAATAGAAATGTAAATGCTCTCTATGATAATGAGGCAAAAACTAGTTAATTTAATATATAGGATCTACTTACCACCACGTTTCTCTGTTACATGCAGGCTTAAGACACTTCAAGTTTGCAGTTTGGACATATAAACAATTTGGACATATTTAACAAACAACACAACTTTACATTCCAAGCTTTATGTTATATAATCTCATTAACAGCGCTCTTTCTGTGTTGAGGGTTTGAATATTGTCCACAAATTACCTTTTTTTTAAAAAAGCTAAACGGCGACGATAAACTGAAATTACAAAACAAATAAACAAACGATTAGCAATAAAACATTGAAACATAGATATACGAGGACGGACTGAATAGTTTCACTGCCTTCACAGTAACAAGAAACTTCGTGCACACTGGACACTCATTAATTCATCATAGCGTCCCCCACTCGAGCGCGTGCGCGGGGTCCCCTCGGGGCGCGGGGCCCAATTTGAACAAATCGGTCTAATCGGCTTAAAACCGGCCCTGCCAAGCAGTACCCCCCATAGTACTGTGAGGTACTGCACCATATTGAAAAACTCATGATCTTCACTTGCCCCACAAACACCTTTAAATGGGTGCACACACATTTCTACATTACTGTACAGTCTTTACAGCCACACCTACACTTTCCCTCCTAAGTTTGTTTGTTTTTTCTGTTTAAGGTGCTTTCAACCCTGCTGGATTATTGACACCATTTTTTTTTTTTTTTTTTTTTGTAGAGAAAGGTGGTGAAAGAAGTAGTAGAAGAAAGAGTTTAGTATTTTTTTGAAGTATATATATTGTAATGTATATGGTGTAAATTGTGACTTGGTCCGCAATTGATATGGACCGTGACTTATTTTTGGTTGGCAAGGTACTGGTATTGATGGGTACCATAATGAAATTGACTGGATTCTTTGGATCTGATATATTTGCATGTCAGTTATAAATAGATATAGAGTGTAACATATTTGTGGATAGTAGCCTATTATGACTGATCCTCTGGATCCAGAGATTCTATCTTTATTTTTAAATTGATAATTAGTTAGTTTTGTAAAAATTGGTTGTTACCAATGGTCAGGCAGTTTTTACATAGTGTTGCCATCTCGATGGGCCGAAGTAGCCCCTAGTGGCTGCCAACTATAAAAATTTCTTATGTTTATAGCCTACGTTTGAGCTCGACATAGCGACCCCTATTCTAAATTGATCTAGATCCAAAATTGCAGATTGAAAGTCCCCATTCTTTACTGAAGGCTTATAAATGCATAAATTTAATCTAACATACCCTCTAATATCAATAAAATATATTTTCTTTTAAGTTTTTTTTTATATGGTCCTAAATAATGCAATGAATTCTCGAAATACCTTCGATTCTGCAGACAAAGTTTGGGTTAATAATTAATATTCGTCTTAACGTCCCTTTCGTTTTAGATAGAGTGAGTTAATTTTCTGCTATTTTCACTTTTGATACGCGTTCAACTATCTTTCTACATTCTTGGAAAATAATTTTTTTGGAGGAAATTAAGAAAATAAAATTTAATGAAAAATTAAAAAAAAAGATGACGATGACGTGTGGTGATGGCGTCATGCCGCAGTTGGCCAATCATCATGCGCATTTTAAAACTGACCAAGAGCGCACCACCCTCTCCATCCACGCATCACTCACAATGCCTAGCGCGCGGGACCTATTTCAAACAAGTTTGATTCTGAACAGTGAACATGGCTTGTTAACCGTGTGCTCCAACATACTTCCAAACCATTCAAGACGTTTATAATAACGACGACGCGGCGTTGGAGATATTCAAGAATCATGGCGTTGTTCCGAGGCAGGTGAAGTGCCCTACTTATGGAAACAATTGAGGGGTCTCGCGTCTTAAGGTACCTAAGCGCCAAAATTAAAATTTGCCAGAAATCGCCTCCAAAGTTCAGCAATATTCTGGCAATAGTATCTGTTATTAATTGAGCTAGAACGTTCATTTTTGGCTAAATTAGAGTTCTAAGTATGCTAATGAAGATATTGATGAGTTTTTGGAATAGATTTTCATATATATATATATATATATGGATCAAATGTAGAATTCGGACCCCAGCCTTCTTTAGTTAGCTTTATAAGGCTAACCAACGAAAATATCATGACCTAACCTAACCAATCGTCAAGGGCGTACAGTTAACCTAACGATTGGTTAGGTTAGGTCGTGATATTTTCGTTAGTTAGCCTTATAAAGCTAACTAAAGAAGGCTGGGGTCCGAATTCTACATTTGATCCATATATATATATATATTTTTTTTCTTATTATGCCGAACTTTGGGTGCGATTTCTGGCACAGAATGATTCCATTGATTTTTCATCACTATCACTAGCACGGTGAGACATTGCTGCACACGTTGATAATAGTTAGAAGCCGGGTGAATAGAATAATCTACGCAATATTCAGCAATATGAGCACGAACATAGGATGCCTGCTAACAGCAACGCGAGTCTTAAGGTACTGGCGGGATGTTTGTGTCGTGTCCCTCTCGGCGCGTGGAGCGGGTAGCCACTCAGAAAGCAGAGCGGCGTGGCTGCCATGTTTTCATTCGCTCGCGCTCCTCTTGCTGTTCCCGCCACCCAGAGACCGAGCGTTGAACGGAATATTGGGGCCCTAAGACGTGCATCACATCTGGGCGGCAGAGGTGAAAAAAGTATTTCGCTTCATAAGGTTTTCAACCATACTTCGTGTCGTAAGGTCATTATAACCCAAACCACGCGATAGAGGAAGGGTGAAAATAGTGATATCCATCAAAAACAAGTTTTCGCCTGTGGTAGCGCTTAGGTACCTTAAGACGCGCGACCCCTCAATTGTTTCTTCAAGAATTCATCCGGAGTTTGGTGCTATAAGAAGATAACTTGTGACGAATGGTCTAGGAAGCGGCAGTGTTCGTTCTCCTTAAGCCCCTACAAAGGAACCTAGTTTAACAAGTCCCACGTGAAGCCAAGCGACAATTTGCTCTTTATCGGCCTCTTCCTCTCCAAGAACTAGAGTTAACGCGACGCCGAGGATTGGCTTAATTTAATCAGCGAGACTGTCGTAAATTGGAAATCCTTCTGTTACGAAGTCTGCGAGTTTTGGTTGGGGCAGATGGTGCAAATCAGTGGTCCAGGTAAAATTGTGGAGATCGACGAATCGAAGTTTGCAAGTCCAAGTACGGCCGCGGACGCGAAGTCACCTCCTCCCCCGCACCCCCGATTCACCACGAGTTAGGTTAGGTCCCCTCCCACCGAAAACCCCCGATTCCCCTATAATTGTCGACACGAAAACATTTTCCTGGTGTATTTTTGTGTATTTTCTTCAAATCTGACCTTCGTTTTCCGGTAAAATTCGTCATTTTTGGAGGATATGCCAGATCGTCATTTCCTCAAAAATGGAGATTTTCCCGAGAAAATGATGGTCAAATTTGAACAAAATACACCAGAAAAATATGTTTTCGTGTCAAAAACGAGGGCACTTAAAACGAATCTTGTTTGTTTAGAAAAATGTAACTCGCGTCTTCTTCAGCCACCTCTGGAGAAAACTAGGGTTAAAAAAAAAACAGAAACATTTAGATTCATAACAACACTAAACCACTCCACAGATACACCCAGGCTATACAAGACTATAAACAGCATTACCCATTCTAACAGCGGCATTCACACCTCACACGCGGCTGTCTGTCGCAGCCAAAATAATATCCCAACATATACATATATAAATTTCATGATTTTTACTAATAAAAGAAATGTATATCTTGATGAACTTATTTATGTTAATGAAATCGCCATAAAGGAGTGTACTGTAACAAAATTTCTTGGTGTAATGCTAGATAAGAATTTGCAATGGAGTGATCATGTAAATTATATCGCGAAAAAGATTTCAAGGAGCGTTGCTATAATGTTTAAACTTAGAAATGTAGTCCCTAAACAAGTTTTATTGACTCTTTATCATACTCTTGTTCTTCCTTATATAACATACTGCACCCTTGTTCGGGGAAACTCCGCTAACAACGCATTAAATGGTATCCTTGTCATCCAAACACGAGCAATAAGGTGATTATATGATGCTGATTTCCTTGATCACTCTAGTGCATTATTTAAAGAGCTAAACCTACTAAAGCTCAACGATATAACCAAACTGGCACATTTTATTTTTATTTACGAGTGTAAGAACAAAACCATTAATTTGCAATGGGTAAATAGATATTTTGTAACTCATCAAGAAATCCACTCGTATCAGACCAGAAATAGATCAAAGCTTGTTATACCTCAATTTAGATTGTCTTCATCTCAAAAACTATCCATTTTCATTGGATTAAAACTATGGAATGACTTGCATGCCGATATAAAAAATATTGTGAATGTAAATTTGTTTAAAACCAAGTTGAAATCCCGATTAATAATGGCATACTAACAAAAATCTAGAATTAATGCCCAATATCGTTTAATATTGTCCATTAATATTGTTTAATACATGTTTTAACTATTAATAATACTTATTTACTTATTTATTTATTATTATAAATTTATAACAACGAGCTGCTTATTTTTAATAAGAGCCCAGTAAAGCCTAAAGCTTAAGGGCCAAATTAAATAAAAAATAAAAAAAAAAATAAATACACAAGCTAACATTCTAGTTAATTTCTACGCAAAGATAAGTCACTTAAACAGAGACAACAACCAGAAACACGCAGACAGACAGACAGCCAGGCAGGCACAAGAAAACCTACAGACTCGACACGACCGTTACACCCTTCAATACAGACCAGACCACCAAGATCATCAAAAATTAAGAATTCGAAGGCTACTGGACCAGACAACATATCTAACATGCACCTTAAACACTTGGGCCCACAGGGAATACTAGCTCTCACAAATATCAGCACATATTCATACCAACACTGCATTATTCCTGACATATGGAAGCAAGGTAAAATTATTACACTACTCAAACCAACAAAATCCAACAGAACCAGCTTCCTATAGACCCATTACTTTACTATGCACACCTTCCAAAGTAACAGAAAGACTAATCTTACAAATCACTAACCCACACATACCACTATCGCCTACTCAACATGGATTCAGACCTCACCACTCAACCATGACATTACTCACTAACCTCACGCAGCACATCATGGATGGCATCAACTCCAGACGACCAGCTCAACGTACACTATTAGCAACAATAGACATTAGTAAAGCATTTGACAATACAAAACAACGCACTTCGTATCATTACAGGATGCACTCAAACAACACCAATGGAACACCTGTACACAGAAACAAAAATACTGAAAGTTGGGGAACATTTAGACATGAGGAGAACACAATTCATGGCAGCAGCGACAACTAACCCATAACAGTGATAACACCCTTGCCACTACATGTACAATCATGTACCGACACCTCGCACCATTTAACACCAGAGACATTATAACCAAATACTCCGTTCCATACCACGTCCCACAGACATCACACAGTACAGAAAACACATACACACACACCTAACCCACAAAGCACTGACACGACTCGGTCCGAATGCGGTCCTAGGTGCGAAGCCGCCACACCCATTAACAGGCCAGAGATCAGCCTGAGCAGATCGGATCGAGTTAACTTAGCACGATTCCGATGTGGACATCACCCCAACTTAAGGACATATAAACACAGACTAGTCAACTCCACAGACGACACCTGCCACCTGTGCCAGGACACACCACAAACAATTGAACACATTATGACAGACTACTGCTGAACTTTTACAGATATATACTGCATATATATGTATATATAAAGCTACTCGCCTACTCCTGTTCGTTAATAACTAAAACTACACTTACAATTGCCATTCTTTAGCTTTCTGCCATTACTATCAATCTGAGAAATGGTGTAAAATTACTATAAAGGTAATTACTGTAAATTATATCATTCTGATGAGGATTAAATTTTTAAAAAATGTAAAAATGTGCCAATGGATCGTACTATCTCAATACCGCCAAACAAATTCTCTTCACTTCAAGAGGATCCGCCGATTTTTGTGTTGTGGGGAGGGGGGGGGGGGGGGGAGCAAAAATGTCAACAACTCTTTTGGCATTTTTATTTATTTTATTTTATTGGGTTCAGAATCCCAGCTGAGCCGTGAACGGCCAAGCTCTGAAGGGCCAGTTCAACCTACAGCCCAAGTTAAGCTAGACTAAAAACTTACGCACTTGGAGGTCCTATTAGGTCCTACCTCAGTGTTGCTGACTCGATATGGGCCTACCTTAGGCCTCAGTTGCATAAATTAAGATAAAAAACAAAAGGGGCACTATTTCTTTCTAAACCTTGCAACAACAACACAACCTGCACTATTGCACGATGCAACAATTTTGTATCTAAACAACCAAACTGAATTGCAAGAGAGCTTTCTATAAAACCCACCCTGTAAGTGCCGCATTAACAAACGAGTAGGAAGGACGCGCAGTGCTCCAAAAAAATGATGCCACAAGAGCCCAAAAATGCTAGCTCTAAATTAAGTGAATTTTTCACTAACCTTACAATTATGAGATGGATATATATACACCTTAACTTAATATATGCAAGCAATGCTACATCAATCAGCTTAGTCATCATATCACCTTGGGACAACAATGGCTCTTCCTCTTCTAGATTTTCTAACAGGCATCACCTCCATGAAAAGAAATGACATCAATAGACTGGACGCGATTGCGACAGATTCAAGAGGCCGCCAGACATAAGCGGACACGCAAATATCGACAACTTTCAAGTTTATATCTTCGTCAATTTGTCAAATATAATCCAGATCTTCATATCTCGAACCGTGGCTGGAGGACAGTGATGTAGTCGAGACCACCATGGCTGAGACCGAGACCGAAACCAGGAAAAAGGTCTCGAGACTGGACTGAAACCGAACCCGAGGCCATATGCAATTTTTGCATGTATTGAATATTGTGTAATGCCTAATTCCTAAGCTCTATATTTCACATTCAGGAATAAAGATCCTAAAGAGGTTAGTTATCAAGTGACATTTGCAAAATTCACTCATAATTTATTCACAAATTCACAGCTGGTGGCATTTTTCAGCAGTTAACTGCCTACTTAAAACAAGATAA